>CM034056.1:7085122-7125738 GCA_019804595.1 Bruguiera parviflora
AAATTTATACTTAAATTTAAATTTAAATTTATACTTAAATTTAAATTATATTTTTGTATTAGTAATTGTAAACATCTAGATTTAAATTTAAAATATATAATTTAATCAAATAATATATAAAGTTTTGAATAATTATTAAAGAGAATAGTTTGCTTCTCTTGCAAATTTAGAAAAGTTCTTTCTGCTCTCTTTTTTCCTTTTTTGGTTTTTTTTTTTTACATTACAACTTCTAAAAATTGAAACATAAACTTACAACAATGATATCTGAGCATTTTAACTCTCGAGGGACTTACTAAAGAGAAAAACATATGAGGAAGTGAAAATTTAGTAAAATATGTTTGAAAAGATATATTTCAGAATACAAAATCAGTTTTTTGACATAGCTTCATCAAGCTTCTTCTCACTTTTACCACCTAAGTTCATTGGAGAAAAGTATCTCTAATAAATTATAATAATGAAGACCTATTTTAAGACCTTTAACTTTTGGAAAGTCAAAAAAAAAAAAAAAAGGTACCTCTATTTATAACAAATCTAACTATGACATAACTAAGGAATTAGAGTGATCTGGTCACTGAGCAATTATCTTCCCTTTAACCTTTATTGTTACAAAGGTTGTATTCAATAAAAGTATGACCAATAAAACAACTACAAATGTTATGACCAATGAAACAATTAAGGATGCATGGAAAAAGCTAAGTGAAGAATATGCCAGAAATGAAAGGATAAAAATCATGCAACTGTTGAATTTAAGAAATGAATTTAAGCTAATAAAAATAAAGGAGTTTAAAGTCATAAAAAACTATAGAAATAAATTTATAAAGATTATGAATCGAATTATATTTCTTAGAGAAGATTTTTTAAATTTTAGAATTGTTCAAAAGGTTCTAGTTAGAAATTTAAACCAAAAATATCATTTCTTAAAAATTCTAAAGATCTCTCAAAGATCTTTTTATCTAAGCTAATTAGTGTCCAATAAGTTTAAGAACAAAAAAAATTATTGAGATAGGAAGAAACTTCTACTAATAGTGCTTTCCCAACTAAGCACTCAAAGAAAACATAGGAAAAGAAGAAAAAACAGTCTGCAAAGCTACCGAAAAAAGAGGGAGAAAGCAATATTGGTGGCAAACATGTTTATTCTCCGTATGAGCTTTATAATAAAACTTCTTACCTACCAAAGTGCTGATGGTGAAGGCCTAATATAGCCTACAGATATTGTAGTAAGAGAAGACATAAAAAAAAAGTATTTCCTAAGAAAAGGAAATCATAATGAAATCAATAGTAATAAGCATAAATGATAAATGATAAATACTTGGAAACTAAAGAGCAACTTTTTATGATTAACTGCAATATAACTAAAATAAATGTTGAGACATAAGTGGTTAACAGTAGTTGTTCAAATTATATGTCACCAAAAATTAAAGTCTTTAAGAAGTTTAACCAATCCTTTACATATAAAATAAGGATTGGTAATTATAAACGAAAGGATAAAAAGAGGTTGCAATGCAAACTTAGTCAAGTATATAACTAATATTTAATGTGTTGTATGTTTCTAACATCAATCAAAAGCTCCTTAGTCTTGTTAGCTTTTGGAGAAAGGCTTCTTATTAGAATTTATAAACAAATTATGTATCATCTATGATATATTTGGACTACAACTTTTTGCTATTTTAATAAAAGGAAAAAGCTTCCATTTAGATCTAAAGCATGCTGAGAAAATGGTCATGCCAATTATTTCAATTCAATCAATCTTATAGTATAAGAAATTGGGGTATGCTCAATATACAAGCATACAAAAGCTTTACAAGAAAGAAATGGTATAAGTTCTATTAGAAATATTTAAGAATGAGCTCATATGCCAGGTTTGCTAACAAGGAAAACAATTTAGATTATCTTTCTTAACTAATCAAAACCATAGAACTAAAATTAAGTTATGACTATTACATAATGACATTTGTAATCTTATGAGCATATATTTTATTAATAGAAGTAAGTACTTTATAATTTTCTTAAATAATTTTATAAGGTTTTGTTGGCTTTCTCTTCTAAAATGAAAACTATATACTATAAAGGTGTTTCAAGGTTTTAAAACCTATATTGAGAATTAATTAGGTAGCCACATGAAAGTTATTAGATTATAAAATAAAACTGAACATACTTTAGGTTATATAAATTTGCTTAATAGTTAACATACAACAATAATTTATAGCTTTTTACACCCCCAACAAAATAAGATATGTTAAAGGAGAAATATGACAATAATAAAGATGTTTAGATGTTTGCTTCTTGAAAAAGAAATGCCAAAAAAGTTATAGGAAGAAGTTGTAATAATAGTAGCATATCTTATAAATGGACTTCCAATTATGGTTTTATTTGAGAAAACACCATTTAAAACTTAGTTTAGGAGAAAACCTTTTCTCAGTCACTTAAAAATATTTAGTAGCATTCGTTACATTTATGTTTTAAAAAAAAAAGAGAGATAAACTGAACTTTAAAGGAAAACTAAATATGTTTATGGATTATACAAACACATTAAGCAATTACAAGTTATTTAATCTTTTCATAAATAAGATCTCTATTAGTAGAAATGTTAAAATTTTAAAGGATGGGACTTAGAATTGGGAGAAAAGTAATATAAAGGTCATTTTTCCTTAACTAATCTATGCAACAACAATCTTTAATAGAATTCAATTCTTCAAATGATAAGCTAATTGATCATATGCTAACCAAAGGAACAAAACCCCTTTTTTATGTTTATGAAAGAAGTTTTATTGCTCAACTTGCACAATTAAGCTGTACAAAGACCTCAATTGATCATAGTTGGAGAAAGGTAATATAAGCTAAGATAAAGACAATTAAAAAGAACAAAACTTAAATCCTAGTAGACAGACCACAAAATCAAAAACTTATAAGAGTAAAATGGGTTTTCAGGGTAAAGGTGAATCCAAATAGCTCTATAAACAAATTAAAGGCAAGATTAGTAGTAAAAAGTTATGTTTAGTAATATGACATTGATTACTTTGAAACATTTACTCCCATTGTCAAACTAAACACAATTAAATTGCTTTTAATTGTTGTGGCTTAAAAAATTTGAGAAATCAACTAGCTTGATATAAAATGTACCTTTTTAAATGGTAAACTAGAGGAATAAGTATTTGTAAAACAATTAGAAGACTTTCTCAAGTAAGGACAAGAAGACAAAATGTACTTGTTAAGAAAAGCTCTTTCTGGTTTAAAGAAAGCATTTAAAGTATAGTACAACAAAATTAATAACTATTTATTAAAACTTTCATTTGCCACAAGTAAGAATGAGGCCAATTTATATATGAAGTTGAAAAGGAGGGACTTTTGGTGATCTTAATCTATGTTGATGACCTTTTAGTCATTAGGAGCAAGTCTAAGTTAGTTAACCACTTTGAACATGAAATGATAAACATGTTTAAAATGACTAACTTATGACAAATCACCTTTTTTCTTGAGTTGTAAGTGAGACAAACCAAAAAAAAAAAATTTATGAGCCAAAAAAAAATATACAGAAAAGTTTCTTAAAAGATTCCAAATGATGGATTACAAAAGTTTAAGCATAACATCAGTTATTGGTGTAAGATTTCTATAAGAAGATGAAGTACTTAAGACTGATCCTAACAAATTTAGGAGTTTAATTGATTGTTACTATATTTGTCTACATCTAAACTAGATATTATATAAGTAATATGTCTTTTATCGAGATATATGCATAAACCTTGCCAAATACATCTTAAAGCTATAAAAAGGATTTTTCAATATATCAAAGGCAAAATAACCTATAATATCATATTTAAAAGAATATATAAGTTTAAATTGATTAATTACACTAATATCAATTGGGGAGGTACTCAAGATGAAATGAAAAGTACTTTAAGGTGTGTTTTTACCTTAGAATCAAGTATTTTTAGTTGGTATTTAAGGAAACAACTAGTTGTTGCATAATTTATGGTAAAAACTAAATATTTGGTTGCCACTAGAATCATAAAAATAAGTTATTTGATTGAGGCATATGCTAACTAATCTACTTTAGACATCAATTAAACCTGTTATGATTTATTGTGACAACCAAGTTACTATTTTAATTTTTAAAAATCTTGTACAATATAAAAAAATCAAGCATTTTTTTTTGCTTAAGATTCATTTTATTATAAAAGTAAAAGAAAACAATGAAGTCATGCTTATATTTTGTTCTTCAAAGAAGTAGTTAGCAGATATCTTGACTAAACTACTTCATAAAGGAAGGTTTATGGAATTAAGAAGTAGATTAAGGATGTAAATCAATAGTACCAAGGAAAAATGTTAAAGAAATTTGGTGTATCTAATGTTAAAAAAAATTAATGTTGCTCACATGTCTTTTACAGTTGGAAATCTGGTACGTGGTTTCTAACTTCTCATTAAAGTTTAAAAGTTAGTTAAATTGATTAATAGAGTTGTTTGAGCATACTCAATTTATATTAATATATTTCTAATTTATATTAATTTAATTTACTAAACTATTAAATATATTCAAAATATATTATGATTTAAATTTAAATTATACTTTTATATTAGTAATTATAAATTTAAATTTAAAATTTATGATATAATCAAATAATATATAAAATTATGAATAATAATCAAAATGAATAAGCTTACTTCTCATGCAAACTTAAAAAAGTTCTCTTTACTCTCTTTTCTCTTTTTTTAATTTTTCTATACATCTTTTAAAACTTGAAACGTAAACTTATAATAGGTCTAACAACTTAGACTTAAGTTATTAGTAGATATAATAAGTGGTTATCTATATTAATGAGAAGTTTTTCTAATAGTTTTGTTACTCAAATATTTTTCCTTTGTTTCATGCTATGTGTTGTAGGACATATAAACTTATTTTCAATAACATTTAGTTGAAAGTCTAGAATCTATTAGTTTATTTAGAATTACGGTTGGAAAATTTCTATTGCTTTTAGTTATTAGCCATAAGGTTTGCAAAATTTAAAACAATGAAGTTGGGTATTCAGCAAGTAAAATTTAGGATATGTTCCTTTCAAAGTTAAGTTTTGGTGTAATAGAAAAATTACTTTATTGTAACCTAGATGTCATATATTTGATTTACATAATTATTATGTTTGTGTATAGAAGGGTAATGCTGTGTACTCTTGACAATTTTCTATAACCTACACTATAGGAGCCTTATGCACTAAATGCTCTTTTTAGGGTATGTTCCTTCTCAAAAAATGCACGGTGTTTCCTTTTAATACTCACAATTTTGTGGACATCTCTGTATGGACTCTTTGTGCTGTGGTTGCTGAATAAACTCAGTACTCTCATTGATTTTACTTCATTCGTTGACAGCCTGTTCCATGCTTTCGACATAGATGGGGGTGAGAACATTTCACTATCCAAAGTCAAGGCATTACTAGATCGAATGAAACTGGGGAATTCGCAACTTAGCGAAGACTTTGCTATTAAAGAATTCTTCAAATGCATGGACGACAATGGTGATCAACACATTTCTTCGGATGAGTTCTAGGCTGGAGTTAAGAGATTCTTCAATGAAGCTCAGCAGATTGTTATTCATGGGAAAGCACACTCAAGGGAATGTTTACTTAAATTGCAACGAGTAATATTCTCGATTGCCCTTTTAATTTCTCTTACGAAAATGCTGAGTGCCAATCATATAGTTTAGCATTTATCCGAAGAGTCAATGCTGAAGGCATCGCTTTTTGTTGGTGGCAACTTTATCAAATGAAGCCCATCGTTAACCAGTTGTTTATAGTTTTAAGCCGTGGAAGGAATGGGGTGACCCTTATCCTCCACCTTGGCTGATCGATGATTGCTTCTACCTTGTTCTAACATAACAACAAAATGCAGGTTTTTGACAAGAGCAAAGCTAAACTGGCCAAAGTCAAGCTTTTTCATGCATTCTTACAGATGGAAGACCCGATGAAACCAAGATACGGAGGTTATCTGATGGCTTACGCCTGTTTCAGCCATTTTCCTTCCTTCCTTTTCACATGATATTTGCACATTTTCTTGAATTCCATTCGACTTACCTGATTTTTCTTGCTATTGCATCAATCTTCCTGGCAGTATCTTCGAAGAGTTTGATAAGAATAGGGACAGAAAAATGACAATTTCGGAGCTAAAAGTAACGTTTACAAGCAAGGTGAATGATGTAGAGCTAGATCCCGACAATGCGGCTGCAAAACTGATGAAAGCTTTTGACAACAGTGAGGGCAATGAGCTTGACGTGAAAGAATTCGCCAATGGAATCACGAACTTGCTAATCCCAGATAATGGCTGACGTCCAGCTGATGAACCTCTAGAGGTATGCAGCTAATAAATCTATTGCCAGGTTGAGCGGCAAGTCATATGACTTATCTTTTAAGCCCTTACTCATTTTCCTTAACGATGCTTCCCAATGCTCTTTTGTATGCAATATAACTGGGGACCATAGGATCATATTTTGCAGAGTAAGTTCCAATGGAACTCTTGTAAAGCTATTTTTCAAGTCATTCTCAGAATTGCAATTGTATCGTCGCTTCTTATGCCTCTGCTAGCGGATGTAATGCACCTGTCATCGGACGTGGGCATACCTTCCTTCTACATTTCACTTTTAGTACTTTCTCTGGCCATGAACTTAAGAACTACAACAGAAGCAATTGCTGCCATAAGTCAAACGAAGGAAAGAGCATCTTCAATAACTTTTCAGAGGTTAGCACTCCCTCTCCCTCCCTTTCTCTCCCTCTCTCTCCCCGTGTGCATGCACATTGTTTGCACTTCCACAAAAGTTTACACACAGCAATCTTCAGGCATGGACACGCGTGATTCATTCACATCATGTTTAGACAACAAATCAACACATTGACTTCAGGATTGAATTGAGTCAGTTTCATTTCACCACAGATTTTCTTTGTTTCTCTAATGGCATGTAATTCAACATTGATGTCCTTGATTCTATCATGCTGTATAGTCCTGCCGAGGAGCATTGCGAGAATTAAACTCAGCAAATATAAATTTAGTCCCCATTGAACATCTTAAAATGTTAAAACTTCGAACTCGTGGGTTGACAACAAGTGATTTTTACTATTTAGTCCGCGATCAATGGCTGTTGGGGAGGACTTTTACTAATTGGAATGTCAGACTATCTCACCTTGGATGACAGTTGCTTCTCATCGGTTGACTCAAACCTGTCATCTTGAGTTCTTGCATCATCTCAGATTGGAAAACATCCATAGATTGAAAATCAATCTCAGTAGCTGGAAAATCAATAAACAATGGAAGGTTTCCCTCACTTTCATTTAGAAACGCATTTGTTGATTTTTTTTTTTTAAAATTTTATAACAATTCAATCTAAAATTACTTTTTTTTTTTTGTATAATTAATTTTAAAATTTTTTATTCTACTTATTTAAAAAAAACAATCATATTAATTTTTAATAAAAGGTTTTATTTTCTCAAAAATTTTTAAATAAATATAAATACTTTATTTATCATGTATAAAATAATAAGTAAATTTTATGATAATTGATAAATAATAAATAAATTTTAGGCAAAAAAAAATTTTGTTTTTCCGTAATCACACATTAAGATTTGAAGCAAAATTTTACCAAACCCAAAAATATTCTTACCTTAAAGGGGAAAAAAAATTTCTTTAACTTTTTTAATTGTTGAATAATTATTTATTATTTTTATTTTTTAAATAATATTATGTTTAATTAAAATTTAGCATTAAAATCAAGTAAAAAGGAGAATTCCTTGAAATCTTTTTTTAAGTATGGATTTAGTATCCTAGAACTTTAAGGAGAAAAAGAAAATTTATTATAATTTTTTATTATATTATTATTTATTAATTATTTTTTATTTACCTAATAATATTAAATATAATTAAAATTATATATATATAAACGTAAAAATTGGGAATATATTGTTATGTATCTATGAACTAAAATTAAAATCATCTTTTATTTTCATTCAACTTTGTTATAAGAAAAATTCATCCTCTCTAACAATATTAGAGTGATACGGGGTATAATTTTTTTTTTTTTTTAAGGTCATGAGATATAATTTAATTTAATTGAAAAAACCTATAACTTTGAGTCCACGGAGAAAACAGCATCGTCGTCGCCTGCCTCCTCGTTTATCTCTCTATTTTCTCACTCTGAGTTTGCCGACGACCTCCACAACCGCCGCCGCGGCCTCCGCCAGTTCGCCTCTCCAGTCCTCTCTATCTCTTTTAGGCCTTAGGAACCGACCGTACGAACCATCTCCGCTCATTACTATTTGTTTTACCAGTCGTTTCTTTTCTTTTCTTTTTTGTTTTTTTTTTCGGTTGGATTTCTAACTTAGGTTTTGTGCCCTTTTCTGCTAATTATTTATTCTAATATTTTTTTTTCTCTTTTTGTTTGAGTAAATTGTTCTTCGATTTTTCTTTGTTCTTTGTTTCTTTAGAGATTGAGCTCACTAAATATCTGAGTTGCTATGGGGTTTAGGGTTTAACCAAGCATCTGGGTCCTTTAAATGAACACAAATCTCTCTCTCTCTCTCTCTCTCTCTCTCTCTCTCTCTCTCTGTGAATTATGAACAGTATTATTATTATTTTTTTATTTTAGGTAGAACAGTCACTAAGTGTTGATCTTGGGCAATTTCAGAACTAAAAATATACTTTTTCTTTATTGTTTAGAGAAAATTTTGGCTTGTTTGCCAAACCCATTCTTGAAATTAATAACAGTCAAAAGAATGAGAGAGAGAGAAAGAGAGAGAGAGATGGTGGAATGTAAAGGCAGTAGTTGAGAGAGAAAGGGGGGTTGCATGTAAGCCAAGATAGGATGGTTATTGGTCTTTCTCAAACATAGAAGTAATGAACATTTGTGTTTAGAGCCTTTTTCCCATTATGGGCATAGGGATGGATGTTATTTTGTTTGTGATTCAAGAATTAGTTATTGTGGCTTGTCTGGTTATTTGATTTTTTTTTTTTTCTTTTGTGTGTTTTGTCATTGGGCAAATTTGTTTTTACCTTGTTTGATTGCTTACTGCAGAAAAAGGTCCAAGATTGTTGCTAATTGAGTTTTGCAACTTTTGCTTACAATGGATGTTGATTCTGACCTTGACAAATTGAATACTAAATCTGCTGAGGAAGGGTCTTCCATGCAGATGGATTCTAAGGTACTTTTGCGAATAAAAATGCATATTTTCCTTCAATTTATTATATTTTCTGCTATAGATATTATTTGCTTAAAATTTTTGTGGGTAAGTTTGTGTTTTAACTGTCGATTGCAAATAAAAAATTCAAATTTTAGAATTTACACATGCACTGCACCCCCCACCCAAAAATAAAAAAATTTAAGCATGTAAAAGGGTGAGTTCTTGAATGTCCTGCAAATTTATCTTTCTGTTTGATTTGATCTCTAGGGAACTTTTGAAGAAAAAGAGGAGCTTACCCAGTCAATGGACAAACTAAATATTGAAAAATCATCATCTGAACAGGGTGGGTCCTCATCATTCACCTTCAGAAGAAAACCTGTTGTTGTCATTATCATAGGAATGGCAGGTAACATAACCAATTAGTTGATGAAGTTTTCCATTATACTTCCTGACGGATACTCTTTTGGAATCTTGGTTGCTACTAAATGTCAAGTAGATTAAGAATCATTTTTGCATTTGCAGGGAGTGGAAAAACAACATTCCTCCATAGGTTGTTTTGCCACACACAAGCTTCAAATATTCGTGGTTATGTACTCAATTTGGACCCTGCTGTGATGACTCTCCCATATGGGGCTAACATTGATATAAGGGACACTGTTCGGTATAAAGAAGTAATGAAGCAGTTTAACCTTGGGCCCAATGGTGGAATTCTAACGTCTCTTAACTTGTTTGCCACAAAGTTTGATGAGGTAAAACTTTGCAATGGATTTTCTGCACTAGAATTATGTAGTCAGCTACTTCTAGATATCTAAATTTCTTAGCACCTATTCGATTTTTTTCTCACCACTGTAAAATTTTTTAGTGGAAAATTCAGCTTAACTTGGTTGGGAGTCTCATTAGTTTAGCATAGAAATCTTGTCACTTGGCTAGAAAGGAATGCATGTTTTCACTTATAGCCTTAGAGATGAAATTTTGGCAACAACATCCTGTGTTGCAATATGCTTTTCGCCTATGATGCGCAAGAAATGGAATTCCCATTTGGTGATATTTTTCATCTTCATCTTTGCTTTCTGCAATTGAAACACATTTCCTTCTCTAATTCCCAATTGCAGGTTATATCAGTCATTGAGAGACGAGCAGATCAGCTTGATTATGTTTTTGTAGATACACCTGGTCAAATTGAGATATTTACCTGGTCTGCTTCCGGGGCTATCATTACTGAAGCCTTTGCTTCTACATTTCCGACTATAGTCACTTATGTGGTTGATACACCTCGGTCCTTAAGCCCAGTTACCTTCATGAGCAATATGCTTTATGCTTGTAGCATACTCTACAAGACACGGTTGCCACTTGTCCTAGCATTCAACAAGAATGATGTGGCTCAACACCAATTTGCTTTGGAGGTATGGCCAAAATATCCTTATTCATGTGATTTTGTTTGTATTTGGATAATATTCTATCTCCAAGATACATTTCATTTGATTCCTTCATAACTAAACTGACCCTGACCCATATTACTTACTTCTGTCTTGTTGATGTCCCTGTCCCAGTCTCTTCCTTTTCTTAGTGTTTTATTCTTATTAAATCACATTAAAAGGTTATTTACACACATATTGAGTGAGTTGGGCAATGCAAGGCAAACCTGCCTTTTCTTTTGGCTTTCTGGAGGAGGGATGGTGGTGAAGTGTTTGGAGCTTTTTCAGGCTTCAATAGAATTGAAGCAGTAATAGGCTGAAGCAAAGCATGCATGCATGCATTTTGACCTTACAAATCTTAAGAAGCTCTAGCACAGACGCAGTGTGTAGGGATGGTGTACATTTCACATGCTCTATTATAGTTCTTAGACTGATTTGTGTGTGCAATTTCATCTGCGAGGAAAACTGTAGAGTATAGTGATTGTTCTTTTACCTTTCAAAGCATTGCTTGCAGTTTGTGCTTTATGGGTCCAACTCATTGTTCAGTTTCTCCTTTTCCTGGAAATTCAAATTTTCATTTAATAGCAATTGGGATTTTTGGTCTTAATTCTTGAATTTGGGTAGTTGATACTGTTCTGCTTTCATTGTTTCCATTGTTTAGTGGATGGAAGATTTTGAAGCTTTTCAAGCGGCAGTGAGCTCTGATCATTCATACATTTCGACCTTAACTCAGAGCCTCTCTCTGGCTCTTGATGAGTTTTATAAAAATTTTAAATCTGTTGGAGTCTCTGCTATTACTGGGGCTGGAACGGATGCCTTCTTCCAGGCTATTGAAGCAAGTGCTGAGGAGTACATGGAAACATACAAGTATTATGTCCGCCACTTGATCAAAAAAGAATTTAAATATCTTACTCAGCTTTACTTTATAGAATTTCATTCTGTTTTGTTTCCCACAACATCTTTGGCCTTAATATTGCTTGTGCCTCGGCTTTGGTTGTAATGTTCTAGGGCTGACCTTGATAAGAGGCGGGCAGAAAAGCAACGTCTAGAGGAAGAACGCAGAAGAGAGAACATGGAGAAGTTGAGGAAGGATATGGAGAAATCCCGGGGAGAAACTGTAGTCTTGAGCACCGGTTTGAAGGACAAAGGGGCAACGAGTAATGCTATGATGGTTGAAGATGTAGAGGATGAAGAAGATGATGATTTTGAGAGGTTTACTGAGGAAGAAGATTTGACAGATGAGGGTGAGGATGAAGAGGTTGGTAGGTTCTGTTTTTAGTGCTAAAATGCACTGGGACAAGTTACTCTGAGACAATACTATTGTATAGGACTTGAGTAATTGCAGATAGAGCTGTTTTTCGGACACGAGCTTATTAGTTTACCCCTGATGGAGAAATTGAATGAGTGAGCTTAACAGTATGTAGTCCTCTGGATGTGCAACAGCATGGCAATCAATCTATCCTCCAAATTTTAGCTGCCTGAAGGGACTGATTCCCTCCATTAGCGTCCATCCAGAGTGCCAAACTGCTAGTGTGCAGTGAACGTGAGCCTCTTTTTACCTATGTTTATGCTCGAAAGCTGCAGACGGAACAGAGATTGATGTTCAGCATTACCTGTTTCTTCTGTCAGTAGACAAAAGCCAGTAACACTGATCGACTTGGGGAAGGAGGAGAGCAACATTGGGAGGGGAGGAAAATTAGAAGATGCACAAATAAATAATTAATTCATTCATTTTCTTGTTGGGAAATCTTCAAAGGACTCAAATCACTCGGATAAATTTTATATCATACAAAGAATATTATATATAATGTAAAAAGAATTTATAGTAAAATGGTATATGTTAATATAATTTTTTTTTTATGTAATATAAAATGTTTTTGAATTTAGTTGAGTGGTTAAGCTCTCTTCAGCTTATCAAATTATTACAATTATTGGTTTTTTATTTGTACCGGATCATATGTCATGATAATTGATGATAAAAAGTATAAATAAATAAATAACTGTTATGATAATATCGATTAGCTTATTTCAAAATGGTGACAAACAGTTGAAAATTCGGATCATGGATAGAATTATTTCTAATACAACTAAATTGACAGTCGTTGCGATTATTACGGTTGAATAATTCTAGTGAATGTCTGGGCCACCGGCCCAAATGCTCACATAGGATCTCGAACCACGATTTGGACAAATGCTTACACGAGGGGCTCGATTTTTTCATTGATTATTGAAATTTAGAGATAAAATGAAATTCTACATCTTTTATTGTGATTTTTTATGGTGATTTTGCTTGCACAATTTAGTCAATAAAAATATCAAAAAAGTGAACTTAAAATATATATAAAAAAATTATGTTATTCAAAATTATTAAAAAGGGAAGATTTGAAAATTATACATAATAAAAGTAACTCAATTTAGACAAAAACATATTAAAATACACAATAACTTAGAATTTTTTATATGATTATATATATATATATATATATATATATATAGTACAGGATATATAGTACCAATTTGATAAATTTTCCCAATTGGCCTATCAGCATCTACTTCGCTCTGTTTTTTTACCGAAAAATTGTAAAAACATGCCACTAAACAAAAATAATTGCTAAAGCATTATTAGAAGAATAAGGTAACATTATTATTACGGAATTTCTAATTTAAATTAAAAAAAAAAAGAAATCAAATTAACTCATATGTTTTAAATAGTTATTTAAATCGAATATTTTTTATTTAAATACTACTTATTTTATTTTTTAAAATTTTAAATAAATTATTAATTAAATTGTATAAATTATGTAAAAAGATTTAAATTTTAAATAAAAGTATAATTTATTTAAATAGTTATTTAAATTAAATATTTTTTATTTGAATACAATTTTCTTACCTATTTTTAAATTTTATATATCTTTTTATTTAAATTATAAAATTATATAAATAATTTTAAATTTGAATAATATTATGGTTCATTTAAATGATTACTCAAATTAAATAATTTTATTTTTTAAAATTTTTATTAATTTATTATTTAAATTATATAAAAAAATAAATTCAGATAATATTAAACTTCATTTAACAATAATATTAGAATTTTCAATTTAATTTTCTTTAAAAAAATTATAAATTTGTTGATTTATATTAAAGTAAAAATAATAATATAATTAATTTTGTTATTTTACTTATTTAGTCAATAATTTTATTTTATAAAATTAAAAAAAAATTATTATACTTCGCATTTTTTAAAAATAAAATTAACAAACACCCTATCCTTATCGTCGTCATGTCTCGTACATTTGTAATCTTGTGTTTAGTTTAGTTATGAATATGCGTAAAACCCACGCAAACCTGCAATCAACCGTCACTGACCTCAATGTAGAATTTCTCGCGAGTCCACATCTGTCTTGCGGCACCTCCTCAGTCTGCATAATATTTTCGAATTCATTAATGGGTACATTAGTAAGGCTCTCAAGTCTCAGTCAATGAAAAGGCTTTTTTTTTTTTTTTTTTGATGTTTTTTTTTTTAAATTTTTAATTTTTCCTTATAGCCTCAATCAAGCAGAGAAAACGCTTGGGAAGAAAAAGCTAAGATGATAAAGAGAAAAAAAAAACAAGCACGCCCTATTGGATCCACGTAAGCCGTTCCAATTTGTGCAAGTTGTGTCCAAAAGATGGTGTAACATACAAGCAGGAATCTCAGTCTCTTGATAGTTCCGAGGTACAAGGTTCTGTGTCTCGATGTTGCTTGCAGTTGTTGTTCGCGGTAGTCGTCGGATTTCTGGTGATTCTGTTACGTTTTTTATGCCGAGAGAAAGTTTTGGATTGAGAATGAGAGGAAAATGCAGTAATGGGTTTTGGATTTTGCATTGTTTGAGGGTGCTGATGGGTTGTTGTTTCAAGTTACTAGTTGGTAGAGTGGATGAAATCTGTTGGACGATTCTTTTCTTTGCTTTCGTTTCTTTCTGTTTTCTCTGTATACCAAAAGGGTTGTATTCTTATGTTCTAGTGCCTGTTTTTCTTGTCTGCTATTCACTGGTTTGTTGTTTTCTGAGAAAATGTTGGAAGTGAACATTTTGGGGGCACAGGGGGGCATGTACCTAGTTTGGTATTCAAACTCAAAAGATGAAAGCTTGTGAAACAGAAGTTTCCCAGTAGACATCCAGAAGTTCATTGGATTCTCTTCTAGTTTCTCTTACATTTCACTCCCGGAAACCGTTGGCTCTTGCCTGTTGGGAAATTTTCGTATGTTGTTTGAAATAAGTTTAACACGGATAAAAGTTCATATTTTTCTTTCTTATCACTGAAAGAGTGAACATTAATTTTCCAGAATAGAAATGATCATAAAAGCAAGTATGCATTGGCTTATTGTAAAAATCTGTCACCCGGCAGTTCAATTTGGAAACCAAGAATTTTAGAATGTAATGTGTGATTCATTTATATTTATTTTTGATAGAATTGCTTATATTTGTATGGCATTTATGATTGCTTTTGTAGGTTGGCAAGAAAATATGGCTTTGAAGCCATTTTTTTGGTATTGTCGACCAGTTGCAGATGGGATTTGGGCAGAAGAAATGGATAGTGCATTTGGTGCATACACACCATGTGCCGTTGATTCTCTAGTCATTTGTATTTCTCATTTAGTTCTTTTGGGCCTCTGCTTTTATCGGATGTGGCTGATTAAGAAGAGTCAGAAAGCTCAAAAGTATAATCTGAGGACAAATAACTATAATTATTTCTTGGCCTTGTTGGCTGGTTTTTGCACGGCTGAGCCTATAATAAGGTTGACCATGAACATTTCAATCTTTAATTTAGATGGACGGTTGGGCCTTGCTCCCTTCGAGGTAAGTTTTCTCCTTTTTAAATTTATTTCTGTTCCATCAAGTAGTTTTGCCAGGTCTTTTTTTTTTTTTTCTTCTTTTTTTGTTCTCTCACTAAACAAAATTTACTCCACTCCAGACACACACAAAAACACACAGTATTGAAACAATGGAATCTTATTCCTAAAAAGATTCCTAATTATAGCAATGAGTTTCAGAAGGTTCTGCGTGAAGCTAGTGAATGACAATCTGACTCACCAATCAGTTTAATTGCTTTTCATTTGGATCTCTCTCTATATCATCTGAGCTGTTATTTTAAATCATTGTTTTGGTGAAAATTTCCTTTATACTCTTGCAGATGGTCTCTTTGATCATTGAGACCTTTGCCTGGGGTTCTATGATTCTTATGATTGGCCTGGAGACTAAAATCTACGTCCAGGAGTTCCGATGGTATGTAAGGTTTGGAGTCATATATGTACTGGTTGGAGAAGCTGCAATGCTAAATATCATTCTTTCAGTGAGAGATCATTATAGCAGGTTAGTCAGTCTCCCATTATCTGAGTTACAAGTTCTATCAATCAAGTTCCAATTGTTAAGTTACTTTTGATTCATGCCATCCTCTTAAATGAAAGAAATGCATGATTTTTACTGTTTAATGAAACAATGAGAAAATTAGCATCGATAGATCCTCAAAAGGTCTAAATGGATGGATATGTCCAATTCCCATTATTGCACCAGGCAATGTTTTTCTAGTGAAAAAGACAATATGAGTTCTTACTTGATTTCTTCCTTCATAACCATGAAAAGTGTGCCTTTTATCAGGCGTTCTTTTCTAGAAAAATAAATTGTCCAAATTCGAAGACTTTCCTTTTTATTGGTGTAAAAATGGCAACCATGGATGGTGGACCATTAAACATGAATTGAAGTGGCCTTTTTATGCAACCTTGCATGCAAACTCTTCTGCAATTTTACTTTGAAGTAATGATGATTGCATCAATATTCCCACCTCAACTTCACATCAGCATGCTTGAGCATATCTTATATTTATACTAAAGATCCTTCTGTTCATGGCATACCAGCTTTCTGAATGAGAGAGAAGACATAGACTTGCACTGTTAAGCACTATGTATATATAATTAAATTATGATGAGGAGTCCCTTAGAATTCAGAATCAGTTATGTTGAGGAGGCACAGTTATTCTTATGAATAAACTTGATGCAGAAGAAACGCTTCGATGATGATCATGTAAGCTACAACAAGAATGGACTGTATCTGAAAAATTGCAACGAGAATATAAAGTCCCACTTTGATACAAAGTCCTGGCTTGGTTTATAATGTGTATGGGTAAACATCTAATGGCTAAGCTTTTTAGTTGGACATGAACTTTAGCAACATGTAATATGATTCCCTTAATTGAGCTAATTTCATGCTTCATCTAATTAAGATTCTATGTGCCTTTAGCAGAATTATTTTCTGAAATTTAAAAATCTTCTAGATATTTTATTCAGCAATTCTTCATGCACTTCATTTGCCATGCAGATTAGCATGGTATATGTATATCAGCACTGTTATCTGCCAGGTTTGTTTTCCCCTCATGCTTTGCTGAGTAGTTTTCTTTTCCACAGCACAGATTTTTTTTTTTTTTAACTAATTGGGGGCATAATAAGGCAGCATTAAAATTTCCAACTCCTTTCTTGTTCTCTGCTGTCTTATCCTGTCATTAATTCAAGTTGGCTTCAAACTAAGACTGATTTGTAAGCATCGACAAGTTGGTTAAGCTCAAGGCCATGACACTTAATAGTCAGTTTCATGTCCTTAGAAAATTAAGACCTTAAAGACCAAAAGGAAGTTAAGGAACTTGGCACAACTGGAGCTGGTTCTGGATGGTAATGCAACCAGTCAACGAAAACTTCCAAATTGTAGAACCAAACTGAATTTCCAATGCATATTTATGACATGACTATCCCATCTTGTTGGTTTCGTTGCCACCAATGCCATTGCCAACTGTGTTGACACTTACCAATAGAGAATGGCTCCATATCCTCCATTGCAGTCTCCTTAGTGCTAAAGGTGGGAAATGCATAGTGCATTAATGTTGACATTTGTTTTAGCAATTATAGGGTAGAAGACAGGTTCATAATGTCACGCTTTTCTTCCTTATGCAAAGTGGATCTGCAACTATGCATCTCTTCTAAAACTACCTGCAGTCCTCTGCACCCAGACATTGTCCACATTTAAACCTGTGCAGGTTGTTCTTATACCTTGGTGTAAACAAATTGTCACACTTGCCAATTTTTATAGGGAACATTATCAAACTTATGGTATGGTTCATATTATCAGATCTTTTCAAGTTGAATAGGTGAATAATGAATCATGGAGGACAATTTGAATATTGCTTCCTTATGTTATTTTCAACTTTTTCTGCATGACTGTTTTGTGCTTGCGCTAGCATCTGTGTGTGCCAGTGACATGTTTTTTTATAGCCTTTTTTTTGGGGGGGGGTATAGGTCCTATTTGGCATACTTCTTCTCGTGTATATTCCGAATTTGGATCCTTATCCGGGCTTTGTTATGATGGAACCTGAGCTGCCTAGCAATGGTGAATACGAAGCACTTCCTGGAGGAGAGAAAATATGCCCAGAGAGACATGTCAACTTACTTTCCAGTAAGTATTTAGTCAGTTTAGTTCTTAGAGTTTAAGGTTTCATAAATTTAAGTGGCTTCACAGGTTTTCAATTTGGAAGTGGGAATTTAATGACAGTGTAAGTTTCAGTAATAGCTAAGTGATGATTAATTTATTCCTAAGATGCTTACTGATACATATTGGCTGATTTCCCTATGATAGGATTATATTTTGGATGGATGACTCCAATCATGCAGGAGGGGTACAAAAAGCCTATCACTGAAAAGGATGTTTGGAAATTGGACACTTGGGATCAAACTGAGACACTGATTAAAAGGTTTGCACCATGTTGCTTCTCTTGCACGTGCTTCTTGTATGGTGTTGGAATGCATTCGACAATCTCAAATTTCAGGTTTCAGAAATGTTGGGCTGAAGAATCTCAGAGGCCAAAGCCTTGGCTGTCACGAGCACTGAATAATTCCTTTGGGAAGAGGTATTAATTGAACTACATTGTTATGTTGTTTTTGTCATTCTATTTGAAGTTCAGGAACTCCAAAGTGGTTGATGAGAGTTTTGAGTGAATTCCTTTTTATGCATATCATTTTATTTGTCTTGTCTTATGTTCCTGTAGGTTTTGGTTGGGAGGGATCCTTAAGGTAATTGGCTCATCTGCAAATTCTTGCCCATGTATGTTTAATCTGTTTTAATTTGTCTAACTACTCAAATTAGTGAAAAATCACCTTAAATGCATATTCTGTGCATTAGATTCATTCCTGCTTATTTTGCTTCTCTTGAGATATCATTGAATGTATTTGACGGAGTGTTGGAAGAAAACTTTTATATAGGTTTCTTCATTTTCTAACACAATGTTCTACAGCACTTACCATCTGTTGAAAAGAAGTGATGTATGTATAATGTCAAATGTGATGTTCATGCTGAAACTAGAGAAAATGAGCACAAGGAGCTTGCTACTCGCAAAAGAATTCATGCAAAGCTTATGTTTATTTTGTTAATGTCCTGTAGATTGGCAATGATCTCTCTCAGTTTGTGGGGCCTGTTTTATTAAACCATCTCTTAAAGGTTTGTTCTTTGACTGATGATCCTTATTCATCAAATTATATGCCCTATCAATGTTTTTGCCATTAGCCAGGTTTAGAGCTTCTGCAAGAATTTAAATGAATCCCAAAATACATGATCTGCACATATCATGGGCGTCTCATATTATTAAGTTCTGAGTACTTTCTTGAAACAATGATGAATCTAAGAGAGCGGATAACTTGGAGAAACATTTGATTTATGTTTTATTAGCTTCCTAAAACTGAAATTTATGGCTGGATGACTTCTATCTATAAAATATGTCATCTGAATGTCTCTTATCTCATCTGAATGTTAAATTTTACCTAAGATTGGTTTTCTGAACCCAATATAACTGACAAGTTTGCGTTGCATGTGTTTTGGCATAAAAAACTGCAATATGCACATTTCCATTGCAGTCAATGCAACGAGGGGATCCAGCTTGGATTGGTTATCTTTATGCCTTCTCAATTTTTGTTGGAGTGGTATGAATCCTATCTCATATTTCATAACAGAAATTCCAGTTTCTAAGAAATCATGTTCCTTGTGCCACCTCCTCCCCCATCCTTTTTTTCAGTGCAACATAACATGCCCTTAATTTAATCTGTCATTGATGCGGCCATTTGCTATCTGCTCTCACACAAGAGGTATTGTCCACTTTGGTGCATAGTCCACATGCATTTGTGCTTAAAAGGCACCTCTTGAGAAGAGAATGGGAGCTGAAGGCCTATAGGGGCAGCACTTAGCTTGTGCCTCATCAACGTGGGAGTTGCAATACTCATCACTAGCCCCCCAAATGGATGTTAAAGGAAGCTTAGTGAGAGTTTTGCACAGATGACACCCCTGATGAGGTCATATCCTATTTGCTCTTGGACAAGAGGTGTTGTCTGCTTTGGCATGTAGTCCACATGGGTTTTTTTTGTCCTTAAAGTCACCTCTTGAGGAGAGGCAAGGGGATTGGACCCTTATAAGTGCCACTTTGCTTGTCCCTCTTTGATGTGGGAGTTGTGATGCTCATTGGTCATCGTTCTCAACTTATTCTGTTCTCTGTATGACCGAGGACTCAGGTCACTAGTTATAGCGTTCTTAATGTTTGGATCTTTAAAAGCTTGTATTTGTTTGCGTACATTACCCTTTGGCCTGATACTGTAGATAGAACTAGGGCTAGATCAGTCTAACAAAGAGAACCAGAAATATTGTCTGCACTTTCTAGTATTCTTTACCAAAGCATATTATAGCAGCCACTCTGAAATATATTTAACTTTTCCCAATTTCACTATTATAGCATATTAACTTTTGTTGTTGAGAAGACATTAGTATTTTGGGAAAGCAGTCCTTTTGTTGGAAGGATTGGCTGATCAATGCATATGAGATTCCAGGAAGTATAAAAGACCATTCAAGCAATATGGAATTCAGTTTGTGACGACAACTTGAAACTTGACCATAAACTTTTGAAAGCCATAAATCTAGCTCCAACCTTCCTCCAAAATTATTTTCTGGTGACTCTGAGAAATCTGTTTGTTTGGGAATTGTAAATTGGTGATAAATGCCATGGGTGGAGTTTCATCTGACATTAAAATATAGAATCAATAAATGCTTGGAGCGTATGCAGCATACTTCCTTTTCTAATATTTTATAAGTTCTAGTTTCATGTACTGACAATTGCTTTTACTTGGTTCAGTCATTAGGTGTACTGTGCGAATCTCAGTATTTTCAGAATGTCATGCGAGTTGGGTTCTGGCTGAGGTCAACCTTGGTAATACAATGTTTAACCATGTTTATGTGTATGTGGATCCATTTATATAGATCTCTCTGAGCCTCATTTGTCTTCTGGGTATGGGCCAGAAGCCAATTCAGATTAACAAAGCAACTAGTTATCTCAAGCAAGATGCTACAGTAGTAACAAATTCCTCCCACATGCAGGTTGCTGCTATATTTCGTAAATCATTAAGATTAACTTATGAGACCCGCAAGAATTTTCCATCTGGGAAGATAACAAACATGATCACGACAGACACTAATGCACTTCAGGTACACTTTTTGTCAACAGCCATTATCATAGATGGACTAATTTATTGTTTGAAAAGGCTAGATTTGGTTTTTGCATGGACAATTACAGTTCAACTTAAATATGAAATTATTGTTACAAACTTGAATAGCTAATCTGATAGGCAAGTAGAGCACATTGGAATAGAAAATTTATATGTATTTTGACTAGCAAGACTTTACGAGACCTACATTTTCAATGCAATAATCAAAGTGCAATTATTTTGCAACTAACAGGGACATGTTTCAATGGTTCAATTAAGTACATGTACCCAAAGCTATCAAAAGCCTTCCACTGTTTTCTGCTGATTTCACTGGTCATCATTTGTTCCACATAAAAAAATGGGTTGATTATTGGCATAATCTTAGTGTCCTTGTTCTTTGTCTTTCCCTTTTTTCTGGAATGTACTCTTGTTTTCCTTTGAAAGAGAATTGATTCTATTTTTGGCCTTTTCAGCAACTTTGCCAACAACTGCATGCATTATGGTCGGCTCCATTTCGTATCACTTTGTCTATGATTCTTCTTTACCAGCAATTAGGTGTTGCTTCACTTCTTGGATCACTATTACTTATTCTTATGGTCCCAATACAGGCAAGACTATTTCCACCCATTAATTTGATGATTTTTAAATTATCAGCATCGTGCATAGTTGTATCTTTCAATAGCTGACACTGGTGCCAAATATATAACTTTCCCATCCCAATCCAATAGCAAGAAAGATTAATTTACTTAATGACCCAGGAATACTAAGTCTGGTACAACTCTTCCACTGAAGTATTCCAAATTGGAATGGGTACCCACTTGATAACATTAGCTCATAACTGCAGGCAACAAGAGAATAGTTTGTTCAAATTAGCCATGTATTTATGCACTTGGCTGTGTCTGGAAAGCTTGCAAATGCTCATGTTCATGGTGAAAAGAAAGATGAGAATTATAACCAGCTATGTGAACAACATAGCGCCATTCATCACTTATCAAAGAATCTTAATTTTCTAGCATAACAAAACAGTAAATTTAATTTTTGGTCTTGTTGTAGTTGTATCTCTTGCATTGTTTCTGTTATCCTTTCAAACTGGGTTATAAGTTGACTGATCCTATAGTTGGAAATGGACCTATAAATCTAAAAGCTTCAAATTGTCTCAATGCTTCTATGGTGCTGATCAAAGTCAGTGTTTTCAGTTGATTGCCATTTCATTCGGTATATCCAATATATATATATATATATATTTTTCATTTGCTCGTCTCTCTGTTGTTTTTTTTACCTTTCTGACAACAGACATTTGTGATTAGCAAAATGAGAAAACTAACCAAGGAAGGACTGCAGAGGACTGACAAGAGAGTCAGCCTTATGAATGAAATCTTGGCTGCAATGGACATCGTGAAGTATGCCAGAATTTAAGAGATTGCTCTTAAATTTCATTACTGCTTTGCCTGTGACAGTTATTATTCTGACACCAGACTGGATATGTTTCAGATGTTATGCATGGGAGAAGAGCTTTCAATTTCGAGTTCAAAGCATACGGGATGATGAGTTGTCGTGGTTCCGTACAGCACAATTCCTCTCTGCTGTACGTTAAAAACACAATCTCAAGATTTATCATCTTCCTGCTAAGCACGATGATTTAATAGGTTGCTCAATATACTGTACTCACAATTGTTGATAGTTGATACTAAGTCTAGCAGGAGTCATTTAACTAATAGAGTTGCATGAAGTGATATTTTCATGCATTGGTGTTGTATGAGAATTTGCAAATGTGGTCTACCTCAGAAATATTGTCTGTCCTACATTTTTACATTGAGCAGAAATAAAATCAAATTAGATGTGCAAGATAAGTTACAAAATATGTATGCCTAATGCTGCTTTGATGCTCCTTTATTCTCAACTCTTACTTGTAAATATGACGGAGCTACATAGCCAATGAGCAAGATCATGTTATTCATATAAAAACTATGTTAAAAGCTGTTTCATTTATGTTCCCCTTCTCCAGTTCCATTATATCGAATCATTACATTTCAAACAATCTATATACATAGATTTAGTATGTTTTCAAGCTGATCATCTATCAACTTCATTTACCAGGTTAAAAAACTGTACTTTATGAACTTACCCATCCATTTTGTTGACTGCCTTGGTGATTTTGCATTTGTCATACTCTTTTTTCCATTAATCATACCTATATAATGTCATTGTAACTTATAGACCCAATATCTATGCATTGATTAACTGGTGTATTTCCTGTTGCAGTTTAACAGTTTTATACTGAATAGCATACCAGTTGTTGTGACCTTAGTTTCATTTGGGACATTCACTATGCTTGGAGGAGATTTGACACCAGCAAGGGCATTTACATCACTCTCTCTGTTTCAAGTCCTTCGATTTCCTCTAAACATGTTTCCCAACTTGTTAAGTCAGGTTCTATCTGTTTTCTCTGTTTTCCTCGTTGTGCATCATAATCTTTAATTTGATGCTCAAGGAGTGCCTCATTTGGTTTGAGAACAAACAAGCATGGAGAACCTATAAAGGTTATTTAATTTAACCTAGTTGTCCTAACATTATTCTATCCTTTGCATTTACATGCAAGAAGCTAATGAATGTAAGACATGAGATCCAACAATAACAAAGCCTTAATCTCAGATTTAATCAGGGTCGGCTATATAAGTTTGAGGTGAGATATAATTGTTTTGAATCTGTCCTAAGTAAAGATTCATAAGTCAACCTGGTCAGTCCCATCTGTCTCCTCTCACCATCCACTTCGAGTTGGCCACCCCTCTTAATTGGAGTATTTGTATAAACTCTAAAAAAGATTTTTTGTCTGTTTTTTCATATTCGGAAGCTGCTTTTATTGTTTGCTAAGCATCTAATACTAAAGTAGTTGTCAGGTTGTTAATGCAAATGTATCATTGCAACGCCTGGAAGAACTACTTTTAGCCGAAGAAAGAGTTCTAGCACCAAATCCTTCTCTTGAACCAGGACTTCCAGCCATATCAATTAACAATGGGTACTTTTCGTGGGATTCAAAGGTTTCTCTGAAACTCTTTTTTTGTCTTCCTTTTTTCTTCAATTATTGCTCTAATCACCTTCAAGATAACTTTGTTGCTTCTCTTAATTAAATATCCGATAACCATTTTGCGCATTGATAGTTTTCCAAGTGTTGACGATCTAGAAATTGGTCTCATAAGTTATGACCATTTAGTGGGATCAAATGTGCATCTATGTATCAAGGAGAACAAAGGCATAAGACCCATTTTATGGTACTCATCAAGGCAACAAGTTGTTTAAATGATGCTGTTACTCATTCAAATGGATTGTGGATGAAGTAATTAGGGACCTGAGTAGTAATAGCAGTAGGGTTCAAAAACCCTCCCCACTACAACATCCAGAGCAGTCATGGCTCACACACGCCCACTTCTAGATAGCTAAATGCATGGACCTTAGCCAGCATTTCTTTAAAATATAAACTCAGAAGATTAGCATTAGCACCTGTGACCCTGACAATTAGTTTCTGCCTTAGTCATGCTCTTGGAGAGCTTAACGTAAAGCCATTTGATTGCATCAAGTAATAAGCATGGAACACCATAAACATGAATCTAGGGCCGTATTATTTTTCTATGCTCTGGATAGCTTGACCAATACGCACAATGTGATACTTAAGTCAAGATGTTAACATGCCATAACATTGATCAATGTTATACTAGTTACTTCAGCTCTTCTGGTCTGGTGTATATAATGTTTGTCTAAAATTTAGACATACCTGTACTGAGATCATACATCAATCTTAAAACTCTTGCTTTCACCAGGCAGAAAAGCTCACGTTGTCAGATATCAATTTGGATATACCAGTTGGAAGCTTAGTTGCAATTGTTGGAGGGACTGGAGAAGGGAAGACATCACTTATATCAGCAATGCTAGGAGAACTGCCTGCAGTTGCTAATGCAAATGTTGTTATCAGAGGGACTGTGGCATATGTTCCTCAAGTTTCATGGATTTTCAATGCTAGTGTGAGTTTACAGTACAGATAAGCTGAACTTGTTTTAATTTAGGTCTCTAATCTTGAAGGAAATCCTACAGACACAAATATATGGAACTTATGCATGTTGGTGCATAGTAGAGAGTCCTATTCATGCTTTCAATAGCAAGATTTTCTTGCACAATGCAGCTGCTTTTAAGATATGTTCGTATGAGTAGCATTACTCCAGATCTGTTTATCTGGTCTGCATTTGTTTCTACTCTGGAGATTCTTAGGCCTTGTTTCTACAGCAACACTTTGAACCAAAAAAAAAAAAAAAATAACAACAATAAATTTTTGCAGGTGCGGGACAATATATTATTTGGTTCTGCATATGACCCCCAACAGTATTGGAAAGCTATTGACGTATCTGCATTACAACATGATCTTGACTTACTTCCAGTTAAGTGGAGCTTATGTTGTAGTTACAATTTAATTTGGAAAAATAAAATTATTGACTCATAAGTTTCTTCCCATAGGGCCATGACCTTACTGAGATAGGTGAAAGAGGAGTTAACATTAGCGGTGGACAAAAGCAAAGAGTGTCCATGGCCAGGGCCATCTACTCTAACTCAGATGTATACATATTTGATGATCCCTTAAGTGCTCTAGATGCTCATGTTGGTCGTCAGGTATTCATCTAAACTACTATGAGCCCACCTCAAGTCTTATGTGATACAATTTCTGCTGCAATATAGTGAGCTTGATGGATGCAATCTGTAGAAGAAAGACTCTTTCATTGTATATTCGTTCATAGTACAAGATGTCAGTATATATAAAAGCATAAGATCAATCTCTCCTAGAATCAAGTCCTATAATCAGCCCTATAATTATATTTACCCGCCATATATACAAAATAATGTATTGACTTACTATATCTACAACACAATCTTAATTCTAACTCTCTCTCCTGTAAGGCTTATGCTATAGAAGAGAAAGACTTATGGTTTTTGGATCACTCTTTTAAATTTGAAGACCAAACAAGCAAGTGGAGGAGATTTTTCATGAATGTAACTTTATTGCTGGCATAATTTTACAGGCTATGATGCTTAGTTGCTCTTGAAACTTTAAAAATGATATTTTTGGGAAGATAATCTCCAGTTATTGCCAGGTCTTTAACAGCTGCATCAAGGAAGAGTTGCAAGGAAAAACAAGGGTGCTTGTCACAAATCAGCTACATTTTCTTCCCCAAGTGGATAGAATATTTCTCGTGAGTGAAGGTAGGATTAAAGAGGAAGGGACATTTGAGGAGCTTTGCAGAAAAGGCAAACTTTTCCAGAAGCTGATGGAAAATGCTGGGAAAATGGAAGACATGGAAGCAAAGGATGATGAAAAGTTAGAAAGCAATAGTCTTGACCACAAAAGCTCAAGGCAAGCAGATAATGGGTTGATTGAGCTACAGCAAAATGCAGGCCATGCAAGTAAAGGGAAAGTCAGCAAGTCTGTACTTATAAAGCAAGAAGAAAGGGAGACAGGCATTGTCAGTTGGAAGGTTTTGATGAGGTAATGTAGGGTATTATTTCGAGTTTAAGCTTTACAAAACATTTTGATAAGTTTTTTAAGTGCTCTTTATAATAGTAAAGATCCCAAATTCATACTCACCTTAGAGTTGTTCCGATCCATTCTAACAGTACCCTGTGGAAAATTCACGTATTGTTAAATACCTTATCTGGAGAAAGTATGATTCACTGAATTGTTTGTAGCATTGGATACTCTTAAAAAAAAATGCCAAGGTAGATCATCCTGATGTAGAAATTTGAGACTTCAATTGAGTACAGCTCAGTTCCTTTCTTTTCCTGATGAAAGTCTGGGTCCATATGTTGTCCAAATTATTTGATGCTTTTCTGATTTGCAGAGTCCAATATCATGTAAATATACATGGCTGGGATCTTACTTTTTGATGCTCGATTAAAGAAAATTATGCTTCTGTCGGTTTTTCTCAATAAATATCTCTAATCAATTCATCTGAGACAGAAGAATTACGAATGAACCCCTTGCTCAACCCTTTTTACCTTCTTGCAGGTACAAGAATGCATTGGGAGGCATATGGGTGGTTATGATACTCTTTACCTGCTATTTATTTACTGAAGTTCTCCGGCTTTCAAGCAGTGCATGGTTAAGTTTTTGGACTGATCAAAGCACTTCAAAGAACTATAGACCAGGATTCTACATTTTCATCTATGCACTTCTATCATTTGGTCAGGTCTGTTTGATCTTAGTTGACACTTTATATGCATACTGATGCACAACTTGCGAATCTTACCATTTGAGAATCTCATTAGTCCCTCTTTTCTTGGACTTGCTTATCATTTGTTCAAAGAATTTGAAGTGTTCTCTTCCCTCCTGTGATTGCAAAGAGAATACTTGTATAACAGAAGGTTAACTGCTTCACAGTTTAGAATATCATAATAAAACCAAAGCAAACAAAAAGAGGGAGCAATTTTAAAATTGTTGATATGTCTACAATCTAAGGCTCATTTCATATTTCTTGCTTCAGGTAACTGTTACACTGGGAAACTCTTATTGGCTGATCATTTCAAGTCTTCGTGCAGCCAAAAAGCTGCATGATGCCATGCTAGATTCTATTTTGAGATCTCCAATGGTATTTTTCCACACTAATCCAACTGGAAGGATCATCAATAGGTTTGCAAAAGATTTGGGTGAAATAGATCGCAGTGTTGCAAGTTCTGCAAATGTGTTCCTTAACCAAGTTTGGCAGCTCCTTTCAACTTTTGTGTTGATAGGAGCTGTGAGCACAATATCCCTGTGGGCCATAATGCCACTCCTTACCTTGTTTTATGGAGCCTATCTCTACTATCAGGTATGCTAAAACATCCAAATGTTTTATACTTGACACTTTGTATGGCCTTATAAGTGTGTAAATTTTGAGTTGGATAATCTAGCATGTCAGATTCAAATTGCTTCATTTGGTTTGTGTTCTTTTGCTCCTTCAGCTAAGTTATCTTTTCTAGCTGAGGCCTGCCATTTTTAATCTCCTATGAGCAGAATATGAATGAATCATCTCTTGTTTTGACTAAAGCAACCCTTATTTACTTAACAATTCAAAGAAAGTGGTTGTACAGGCAGTTGAGAAATTCTTAGGCTGATGATTTCAAGGGTTATGCTGGAGAGTAAAACACAAAAAGATACACTTTCAACATTGACGATATGGTTTACCACACTGATGTCCACATAGAATATCTTGGGGGAATTGAACTTTCTTTTAGAGATTCAATGCTGGAATATGACAACCACCAGGCCTCTGGCCCAATAAATTGTCAAAATCCTATTAGTGGAGATGCCGTTATCCAAAGCACTATCAATGTGGCAGTTTAGTTTTCTGCTTGCCATCTACTTGAACTCGAGGGAAATGCTCACATACAAGTATTGTAGCCCACATAATAGAATTCTTGTGGGGTTGTCAAATTTCGGCTTCCTGTTTTTATAGTTTGACATTTAAATCCCCATTCATATTGACATGGATGTGAGTTACATATCTATGTGAGTTACATCATCTTGCCATTGCCATGAAGTCTTTGGTTGTATCAGGGTTCAGAAAGAGTGATCAGAATTTATTTTCTATAAATCATTGAGCTTTTAGTTATGCCATCTTGCATTCTCAAGAGTCTTTGGTTTGTGTCAAGGGATATTAACTATCATAAACCTTGTGCAGAGTACATCCCGTGAAGTGAAACGTCTAGATTCCATTAGCAGGTCCCCCGTTTATGCACAATTTGGAGAAGCACTAAATGGTTTGTCAAGTATTCGTGCATACAAGGCATATGACCGCATGGCAAATATCAATGGAAATTCTATGGATAATAGCATCAGATTCACCCTTGTAAATATTAGTTCAAATCGCTGGCTTGCCATTAGACTGGAAACGTTAGGAGGGATCATGATTTGGTTGATAGCAACCTATGCAGTCTTGCAGAATGGACAAACAGAAAATCAGGCAGCATTTGCATCTACCATGGGTCTACTTCTCACATATACTTTAAATATTACCAATCTGTTGGGCGGTGTTCTAAGACAAGCAAGTAGGGCTGAAAATAGCTTCAATTCTGTTGAACGTGTTGGCACATACATAGATTTGCCTTCCGAAGCTCCAGCTATAATCGAGAACAATCGTCCTCCACCTGGTTGGCCTTCTTCAGGATCCATCAAGTTTAAGGATGTCGTCCTTTGTTACAGGCCTGAACTTCCTCCAGTCTTGCGTGGATTGTCTTTTGCAGTTTCACCAAATGAGAGGCTAGGAATAGTTGGAAGAACTGGAGCAGGAAAATCCAGCATGCTTACTGCACTTTTTCGGATAGTAGAACTGGAACAGGGAGAAATTGTCATTGATGGTTGTGATGTTGCAAGGTTTGGATTGGCAGATTTACGGAAAGTGCTGAGTATCATCCCACAGTCACCAGTTCTTTTCTCAGGTAGCTGCAGCTAAAATCTCAAAACTGGACTTTGTTTGATTAGGTTCTCCTGTACTTCATCTACTTAGACTCTAACAACAGATGAATGATTTGATTTCCTTGCTTACTCTACTACTGTTTTTTTACTTGCAAAACTGTGTAACATACTGTATTCAACATTCAATCCAGAGATTTTGCTAAATTGAGAGCCCTTCTGCTGAAATTTTTCTTGCATTCTTCTTGTATTTCTAGAACTTTCACATTTGGCACCATGTCATTGTGTGTATTGACATTGTAGACATTGTGTGAGCATTATTCCTTGTACGGTATTTAGTGGTAACCATTTTGGGATCTATGTTTTGGTCAGTCAGTATGTGTGATTTTGACAAGTTTGCTTTTGGACTAACTACAAACATATCAGTCATACTGATGGCCCTTTTACCTTTATATAGGGACTGTCCGATTTAATCTTGATCCATTCAGTGAACATAGCGATGCTGACCTTTGGGAGGCTCTGGAGAGGGCACATCTGAAGGATGTCATCAGAATAAATTATTTTGGTCTAAATGCTGAGGTATAACTTCGTGTGCTATTTCCCTGCCTTCTACACTGATCTTTTTGCTTGCTTTATTGATGTGAGTTTGCCTGAAGCTAATTCAAAGTGAAGGTCAATGTAAGCTGAAAATTCAGATTGATCTGTTCTTATAAGCATTCTGCCAGGATATGTGTGATAGTTACCAAAAAAAGAAAAAAAGACAACACAAAATTTTGTTGCTAAAAATACTGTGGGTCAGTAAAGTTTTAATTTGAACACTCTGACCTCTTAAGGACTGATACATTAACAAGGATAAGATTCCAGGGACTAGAATCTAAATACAACGCTAAATGTTAGGAACCTAAGTTCAAACTAAATCAAATCTAAAGAGTGTTATTGTACAATTGCAATTTAACACTTTTTTGGTTTAACAACTTAACACTTTTGAATTTGACTTAATGAAAAATTTAAGAAAGTTGACAAAAGCAGTAAACTGTGTTTGTAAAGCAAATTTCAGGCACAAATTTTTCACAGCCAAAATTTAGTTGATGTAAATGTTTTGTGTGGCAAACCTCAGAGCGTTTTTGTAGCTCTGCCAGAATTGAACGAGATCTATTGGAGTTTGTTTAGACCAATAAGTTAAAAAAGGGCTTTTCTGTCACATGTTTTAGAATCCACATTTCAAGTTGATCACAGTTTCTGCACATTGGAACATGTGTTATGCTGCCCATCGAAAGGAAAGAGAAATGAGATGTACTGACCCATGTGAGGGCTTCTTGTGTCAAGGTTACTGAAGGAGGAGAGAATTTCAGTGTCGGGCAGAGGCAACTACTTTGTCTTGCCCGTGCATTGCTACGAAGATCAAAGATTCTTGTTCTTGATGAAGCAACTGCTGCTGTTGATGTTAGAACTGATTCTCTGATTCAGAAAACCATTAGGGAAGAATTCAAATCTCGCACAATGCTGATTATTGCTCACAGACTAAATACCATAATAGACTGCAACAGAATTCTTGTGCTCGATGCTGGTCAGGTATGCCATGTACTTCAATTATTTTTCTCAAAAATTCTTTTGTTTTATGCGCTATGAAATCTGAATTTATGAGAACCTAAATCCTGAAAAGAATTATAATTTGAAGAAAAGGTTCCTTTGTTAGTCTCAACTGTATACAAGTACTTTTGTTTTACTGAAGAATGTGAGAATTCTCAATGCTCCCTCTCAGGTTTTAGAACATGCTACCCCAGAGGAATTGCTATCAAATGAAGAAAGTGCATTCTTTAAGACGGTCCAGAGTACGGGGCCTGCAAATGCACAGTATTTGCATAGCTTAGTGTTTGGGAGTAAAGAGAACAAATTGAGAAAAGAAGAGACCAAGTGGCAGGACGGACGGAGGAGGTGGATAGCCTCTTCAAGATGGTCTGCTGCTGCCCAATTTGCGCTAGCCATTGGCCTCACCTCATCACGGAATGATCTTCACTGTCCGGAAATTCGAGATGACAGCAATATCCTGAAGAAAACAGAAGATGCAGTTGTCACGCTGCAGGATGTCCTGGAGGGGAAGCACGGCGAAATAATAGATAGTACTCTAGAACATCACCAAGTTCCAACAAATGGATGGTGGTCTGCTCTTTACAGAATAGTTGAAGGTATGAACAAAGTGTACATATGGACGCATACCCCACCTGCCAATACATGAACTTGCATAAGTTTGTGCCTTCCCTTACAGTTGCTTTTCATGTCATTCAGTCGATTTGGTAACTTTTTCCATCAGAAAGGCACTAAAGGGTACACTTTATTTGGGAATTTAGATGATTAGCACCGTATTTGCCTAATAATTCTGATAAGCAACTGGTTTCTTGTTTCAGGTCTTGCTTTGATGAGTAGGTTGGCGCACAACAGGCTTCGGCAATTGCCACACGACAGTGAACAGGAATATTTTGACTGGGACAATGTTGATCTCGGTATTTAAGAATTGGAGACATTGGTACTCAATTAAGATACAAATGTGAAGATGCATTCCTTGAAGCAAGTGGGAGCCGTAGCAATTGGACTACACTTGCAACTCGGGTTTGCCTGAAAGGATTCCTCGTCATTAGAAATAATAATAATAATAATAATAATGAAAACAAAATGTAAAGATGTTCTCGTATGTAAAACACAGACTGGCTTTGTGCGCAAAATTTATGATCAGTCCTAACCTTAGTACAATCATTGATCCTCTCTAGCGATTGTGTAAAGGTCAAGGGAGCCTCCCATTTATCCATCGGCCAACCAAGACCAGTTGCTTAGCAGTTTATCAACTACCAAAATTGTCAAGCCTTCACCGATAGTGAGACAAAAAGTATTTGTCATCGGTTGCCCATTGAACCAAACGGATCATAATATTTTTGGGGTTAAAGTACAAATTTAAGTTGCGGCACATTTTACAAATTTGATTTGCGAACTCCATTTAAATAATTTAAGTTCATTCCGTTTTATATTACGGTTATATGTCTTATTACCTCCTACATGAGAGATGTGTGAAAATTGGCAATGGCATTTTCAACAAATGACTTTTTCTCTTCTTTTATCCTTTCTTTTCTCCAACACATATTGTAATGTGTCAAAAAACCAAAAAAAAAGAAAAATCCTTATAACATATTCGTCTTAATTTTTCCCCTATCGTCTAGGATGCGTGGCGTTTGGCACGAGTATGCGTTTGGTTTTCTGAAGTCCATCTCGTCTCAAGTTTCTTAATTATAACAATCAAGTAAGGGCTCGGCGCATCAATCCTACTCGGATGTGGATTCAATAAAATGTCAAATATAATTATAATAAATTGGAAAATAAACACACCGACCTATTAGACATAATATATATAGCCTATATATATATATATATTTACATATTCTTTGCCTACACCCCAAGCAACCCAACTCCTAAACATTACAAAGAAAACCAAACACAGGCGGGCACAAACAGAGGACTAGAGAGAAGCCCCTTCTCGTCTTCTGTTCCAGTTTGTTCTGTTTGTCTCGCCAGAAAGAAACCATCTTTCTGTTCTCTTTCCTCCTCAAACATCTTTCGGCCATGCCCGGTTCCCTGAGCTTCGATTCTGCCGCGGCCGAGAAGGCAAGAGAATTGGCTGAAGAGAGCTTCGGCCGTGGAGACATCGACAGAGCTCTTAAGCATGCAGTGTCAGCCGTGGAGTACGACCCCAGATTGCCAGGCATCGAAGGCTATCTCGCCGCCTACATGATTCACAAGGGAGTGTTGTCGCAGGCCACTTGGTACCAGGTCTTGTCAATCAGACTCAAAGGTTGCCGCCGTCCTCTCTCTAAGGTAGACGCCGGCGCCATCAAGAAACACTACAAGAAACTGGCCCTCTTGGTTCGTCCGGACAAGAACCAGTCGGTTGCCGCAGAGAGCGCCTTCAAGTTGATCGCTCGGGCTCTGGATGTTCTGTCGGAGCCCAGAAAGAAAAAAGCCCACGACGGGAAGATTGAGTCGTCGTTGCAGTCCAAGAAACGACCCTTTTTCTTCATCGAGAACGGATGGCCCCTTCGGTTCTTGGTTGTCAAGACACCAAGAACATCCCGAAGAGGCAGTTCCCACAAGCGAGGATTCTTGCCCTGGCACTGCCGATTCCAGGGGGCAAAACTACGGGCGCAGCAGCAAAAGATGCGAGATCAGCAGCAGGAATTAGGCTCGCTCGTTTTTAATGTTGTCTGGGGACTCCTCGTTTTTTGGTTCACAGAATATTTGTAAACACGACAGGTGGATTCTATAATCAGATTATGATATTTTGTATCAATTGTTCTCCATTCGTAATCCTTCTAATCAATTTATATACTAATAATTATTTTAGCAATAACCTTATTAAACAGTCATAATTTTACTAAATTCTTTTATCATCATTATTACTACTATTATTATAAAACAACATTACAATTTTTAATAACAGCACTTTTATTTTTCAATATTTTTACTTTACAAAATGCTCGTACTCGCGCCGCAACGCTTCATCTCGCATCATTGTCGGACAGGGACATACATCAAACACACAACGGAACCACCAGCGGTGGATCAATTTCTGCGCCTCTTGTTTCTCGTCCGTCTCCGTGGGCCGACCCTAAAAGTCTGCATGAACCATTCATATTTCCAAGTAACCACGACGTGCCCGACCGTCAACCCAACCAAGAGCCCGCCGGCATACCCAATCACAACTGGTCTCCAGCCGAATTCAAATGAAGGTCTGGTGGTTGACGGCGGCAAAGCCCCTGAATTTCCGCATTTCCTCGATAAAGGCTTCCCGCATAAGCCCGAGTTCCCCTCATACGAGCTGTTCTGAAAGGTGTCGAGCTGCCCCCCTTGCGGTATAGGCCCTGTCAGGTTGTTTTCAGATACGTCGAAGTCAGAGAGGAAGTTCAGCTGCGTTAGTTGCTGAGGAATCTCCCCGGTGAGTCTGTTCCGAGAAAGGTCCAACGACTCGAGCTGCTTCAGATTCCCCAGGAATGTCGGAATGCTGCCACTGAGAACATTGTTAGAAAGATTCAGCATATAAAGCCCGTAAAGGTTCCCAATGCATGTCGGAATCTCCCCTGTAAATCCATTACCCGAGAGGTCCATGGCGACGAAGAAGTCTAAAATCTTGTCGTATTGTTGTTTCCTTCCTTTGTTATTTAACGAAATTTGGTACAAAAAGTCTTCCTCAATGGAGCTTGAGTCATCCAATAACAATGTCATGGATGTATGCATGTAAGCTAATCGACTTGCATCCATTATCTTCATCGCATTCCAATTCAAAAACAACTGCGCTGGCAATCGGCCTGAAAAATTGTTCTGAGAGAGGTCAACTATGCGCAACATGGGGAAACTGGATTCCCATTCTGGAACCCCGAGCATGCCATCGAACCTATTGGACCGTAGAACAAGAACTTTCAGCTGCTCTAGTGCTGCCAACCAAATGGGGAAAGCGTCGCTTATTTGGTTGTTTCCAAGATCTAAAATCTCTAGCTTTTTGCAATTTGCCAATGATCTTGGTACCTGCCCTTCTAATTGATTGCGTCCCAGGCTAAGCTCCTTCAAGTTGCAGGCATTTGGATGCATGGGAGGAATTCTACCGCGAAAATTGTTGCCGTCAAGAACCAGTACTTCAAGTGTGGCACTTAAACTCTCCAAACATTGAGGAAGCACGCCACTGAGGTTGTTGTTGGATAAATCAAGGTAGCCAAGATAATTGAGTCTACAAAATTGAGATGGGATTTCGCCTGTGAAATTATTTCCGGGGGCAACGTACACCTTGGTTGTTGGCGGTGGTATTGGAAGTGGACTTTGTAACTTGTTAAATCCAAGGTTTAGAACGAAGGGTTGAGTCCAAGTAAAAACAGGTGGATGGTGTTCGAAACCTGTGAGGAAGTTTCTTGAGAGGCTCAACTCCTCTAGAGTGTCTTGACTGATGTTCCATATCCATCTAGGTATCATGCCTTCAATTCGGTTGTCGGATAAGATCAGCATCTCCAAGCGATCTTGATCACGCAGGAAGAGTGGAAAGTGACCTAAATTGCAAGATCCAAGTCCCAAGGACGCAAACTTTTGATGAGTAGTGTTAGGGATGGACTTGGCGGGAAATGACAACATGTTGTTTGACAAGTCCAGGTCAGTCAAGTTTTGGAGCTTAAAAAATGAGTCTAACTCTATTGTGCCACTCAATTTATTATCAGAAAGATCAAGAGATTGAAGACTACCCAGTTGGAAGATTGAGCCTGGAATGGGTCCCTGTAACATGCTGTTTGATAGACGTAAATAAGTCAACTGGAACAATTGAGAGACTGAATACGGAATCCCCCCTTGCAATTCATTGCCAAAGAGCGACAAAACAGATAGTTGAGTCATCCTTAAAAGCCAAGATGGGATTCGACCCTTTATTTGACAGTCGAGCAGATAAAATTCTTTAAGTTGAGTAAGATTGGCAATAGAAGGAGGAATCTCGCCATTAAGTATAACATTGTCAAGGCCTAGAAGATTCAGTTTGCTCAGCCTACTGAGCCAGGACAGGGAAGAAACATTCGGAACCTCTAAAGGATATCCCCCGAGGCCCAAGCTAACAAGGTCTGTGAGATTTTCAAATGAAGCTGGAATTTGTCCAGAGAATTTGCCATTGGTAGTCTCAAAAATTTGCAAGGAACGGAGGTTTCCCAATGAGGCTGGTAGTTTTCCCTCGAAACTTGTGTGTCCAAGATCCAATACCAGAAGTGGACTAGTAGAGTTAAATTCAGGTAAATAACCACTCAGATCGCTATTTTGTGCCACAGAAAGATCTTGTAGATTTGGCAGTTGGAAAACAGCCGGAGGAAATTTACCGTACAACTGACAACCTTGTAAACTAAGGGATGTTAAAGAGGATAAGTTGGCCAAGGAAACAGGCACGGGGGACGGTATGTGTATGCCATCGAGATAAAGAACTTGTAGGCTAGTCAGGTTCTGCAATAACATTGGAAAATCCGGCATCTTAAGCACTAATTGACCCATGGAAGAGAAATCAACGGATAAATCAAGAAAAATCAACTTTGACAATTTTAAAATGTCTGACGGGATTGGGCCATAAAATGCAGAAAAGGAAAGGTCAAGATGGATTAGCTTGGAAAGGTGGCCTAAACTTGATGGTATTTCCGACTGATTAAAATCATTGTCAGAGAGATCAAGACTGCGGAGGTGAACGAGACGGAAGAGGCTACTGTTGGAGTTGATGGAACCATGGAGATAGCTGCTACTAAGGTTCAAACCTATCACATGACCGGTGCTATTATCACACTCGACGCCATCCCAGGTGCAGCAATCACCATGCCCGCCTTGGAGATTCCAAGATTCGATCTTTGGATACGCCGAAGACCTAAGAGAGGCAGAGCTGCTTATTATGAAGCTTTGTTTGAACTGCAGGAGGGCTCGGCGGTCGTCACCCTGGCAGGGTGGATGACCCAGAAAAGAGGCGGCCAAAGTAACAGAAACATTATGAAGAAATGAAGACAGGAAGAGCAGGAAGCTTAAGATAACGCACACGGAGAGAAGTAAAGGCGACTTCATGTTGTTTTTAGCTGATCTGTTTTTGCGCTGCTGGTTATTCACAAGAGTGGGATTTGATTGCAATTTATGGGCACTCTCTGTGAGAAATAAGCAAGCCAAGAGACTCCAAGCAGCAATGATGGGGGAGCACAGATTGATAGAGCTTTAAATGATAAAATTAAAAGGGAAAAAAAATATATTTTTGAGTATAAAGAAATTTACGAAACAACTCAAAATAATAATAATAATAATAAAATAAAATTATTGCCGACACCCATCTGATCTTTCAGCGTCCCTAAGAACTATTGGCATGTTATTACTAGTAAAAAAAAAAAAAAAAGAAGAAAAGAAAAAGAAGGCATTAACGTGGTTGACTGGAGGTCAGTCTAGACAACGAGACAAGCTGTTGTCGTTGGAAGACTTTGACCAACTATCTGTTCTGTAAATTGCCTCGGCCTAATTTCTGGGAACCAGCGGCCTCTCCAATAACTATTTTATCGGCAACTAGGCATATTATTTACTTGTAAAACAAAAGGCCATCAATGTTGACTGCAAGTCAGTCTAGATAATGACTCATACTTACTGGAATTTTTGCACTCAATTCTTTCCTCGTGGGGCGGAATGGTAACAACTTTGTCATCTACCCACTGTTATTTCTATACAACGAGGTGTGGAAATATTTCTGATGACTAGAAACAAAAACGATGGGCGGCGGGCGAAAATTATTTGGATGACTAGAGACAATTTGTAGAAATTAATTTGAAGTATTTGATAGGAGCATTAGTTTGTGTTACATTTTGTTATTTTATTCCAAAAAAAAATATAGAGAGAGAGAGAGAGAGAAGAAGTCTTTTAGAGTTTTTCTCACGTCGAAAGAGATTTGACTGGCTGTTATCCTTATTGCTAGCCTTACAAAGGCAAACGCTGCCAACTTTTCAAACTTTAGCCCCTTTGTCATTCAAGGCATCCTGAAAGCTTCGGGGCTGCTGTTTTTTGCTTACGTGGGATTTGACGGAGTAGCAACTCTAGGCGAGGAGATCAAAAATCCCGGCCGAGACATCCCCATTGGTCTCATTGGTTCCATGTCAGTTGTTGTGGTGGCATACTGCCTTCTGCAGCAACACCGGTCTTTATGCAGCCTTACACCCAAATTGATGTTAATGCTCCATTCACAGTTGCATTCGAAGCTGTGGGAATGAGGTGGGCAAAGTACATTGTTGCCTTTGGTGCATTAAAGGGCTTGACAACTGTATTACTGGCTAACACCATCGGTCAGGCTCGATACATCACTCACATTGGGCGAACTCACATGGCTCCACCCACACTAGCCTCTATCAATGAGAAAACTGGAACACCAATAAATGCTACGGTTATCATGACTGTATTGAACTCCATCGTTGCTTTCCTCACAAGCCTTGACGTTTTATCAAACCTCCTCTCCATAGCCACCCTAGTCATTTTTTCCCTCGTGGCTCTCAGTCTTCTAGTCAGACGATACTATGCAAGTGGCGAGGCGTCCAATTCTGAAAGGAACAAGCTGATTGTACTCTTGGTGCTGATTCTAGTATCCTCAGCTGCTTCTGCGGCTTTTTGGACAGTTGGACAAAATGGGTGGATTGGTTATGCAGTGACAGTGCCTATTTGGTTCCTATCCACGCTGTGCCTGCAGCTAATAGGGAAGCAAGCAAGGAAGCCTAAGCAATGGGGAGTGCCACTAATGCCTTGGTTGCCATCTGCTTCCGTTGCCATAAATGTGTTCATTTTGGGATCTATTGATAGGCTATCCTTCATCAGATTTGGATTCTGGTCTCTGATATTGCTAGTCTGCTATGTGTTCATTGGGCTACTTGCTGCTTATGATTCTGCAAAGGAAGCTGAAATAGCAGCTGAGGCTGCAACGACAAACGTGGAAGCAGGGGTTACCGGATGACACCCTGCCAAATTAAGTGTCCCTGAGAAAACAGCCGTCCAAGTACTTTGTCCACTAGCCTTTAGTTCCTGATTTTTCAGATTAAGGTTTTAGATTCAATCACTGCTCCATCTGTTTAGTTCATTTTCCAGTTTGAATTCCGCGACGGTTGTGCTAGAATGGACAGGGAAAAAAAGAAAAACGAAAAAGCGATTAAAATCATGTTCCCTTTCAATTCATTCATGTCTTTTTCTCTGCAGTATCTTATATTTTGGTTTGAAATGTCATAACACTACACAAAAACTTGATTTGGATCCTTGTGATGGACAACAGGTTTATAGCATAGTCCATCTCATCATATTGGCCGCTGTTAACACTGAAAACAGGATGCTAAGACACTCTATATGCGTAGAAATCGACCTAAGTACCTTAAAAGAGATCAAAATCACAACCCAATATTCCGATTAGTACTTGACTGCAATTTTGCTTAAATCCTCTTTGTTGAATTTAAAAATCAGCAAGCATATTTGCCACTAGTCAATGTCTCTATTAGTTGAGTCTCGGAGGAAACTGCCTAGCATGCATTAAGTTTTACATCAGAACTGCCTTTTGTCAATAGATGAAGAGCATAAATTAAATCGATAGCAAAGAAGTTAAATTTTCGCATACTTGAAAATTAACCTTTTAGCAACGTGATCAAGAACAGAAAGGGATGTGAAAAAAAAAGAAAAAATGTCACAGAGAAGATTGAAGCATCGAATATAAAACAATTGGGAACAAAGAAGAGTTCCTTCCATTAGATTGAATAGTACATACACTCGTGCTTAATTACAGACTACAAAGATCAATCCATGATCTAGACTAAGAAAAGAACCCCCTATTGGCTACCGATTCCCACAGATCTTGCAAATCTTGATGCTTGGCTCATGCTTGAGTTCTCAAAGAATCCTCTGGGTGTCTTGACAACCATGAACCGAAAGGACCATCCATTCTTGAAGAAAACGGACGTTTCTCTTTCTGGGGTCCGACAGAACATCCAGAGCCAGACTGGCTAACACAAAGTCGGGTGTGTTCCTTATGGAGAAGGTTGAATGAGGATGACCCCGAGCTGCCTACAAGTGCGATGACAAGTAAATTGAAGTAAGAGTGGAAAGCAATTGATACAAGATATCATCATCTCGTTACGGAATAAACTTGCCATGTTTACAAATATTCTGTCAACCAAAAAACAAAATGTCCCTATTTGATATAAATACCAATTGACTATTTAATATAAAGATAATGTTATGCAAGCATTAGCTCAAGACTAATTTTTATAATTTCATAATATAATTTGGCAATTTGATATTCGATATCAAGTAAATTATTTATTTCAGTGTAAAAGATCAAAATGTCTTACGATTTGTATTGCTTGCGTTATAACGTCTTAACAAATTATTTACTTATCAATCAGTGTTTTAAAATTCAAATCGCATTAATTTTAGTCTAAATAATATATTTTTTTATTGATTTATGCCTCGACCTATTCTGATTTTGAATTATTCATCGTTGCGACTAAGCAAAATCGAAAATAGTTGCATGCAAGCTAGAT
>CM034056.1:7125838-7236862 GCA_019804595.1 Bruguiera parviflora
AAATCAAACCTTCAAAGCCCAAGTAAAAATTGTAAGAGGAATTCGCACTTGCCAATGATTTTGAAGTTCCTTTTCTCCACACGTCCGTACAAGAAAGAAGAAGTGAAGTCAGATCCATTGTTGCCCTTAAGTGAAAGTTAGAAGTTGAAATTAGGTGAGGATTGACACAATGACAGCAATCGGGTCTAGACGGTTGTAGCCCTCTGCTGGGGCCGGGGCATGTATGCGAAAATTGTTGGGATCATGAGCACACAAGGTAGCAAAATAAGAGGTCCAAGACCTTGCTACACTGGCACAACTAACAATATACTCAAACCGAATGTTTCCTGCAGCTATGTAAGCTACAAAATCACCAAGTTCCACTCTAACATACGCAAAAGACCCTCCTGCTACCGGCAATTCAACGGTAAATTCGCTGTAACACAGGACTGCTAGCAATGCACATATACCTGATGTGAAATTGGAAATCACAACCGCAGGGCCAGCTTTATTTCCAGCAGCTTCGCCGGTTAGGACAAATATTCCTGCACCCATTACAGCACCGATGCCAAACCAGATGATGTCCCACCAATTCAGGGCCTTCTTCATCTCGAGCTCGCTGCGGGCCCGCATTTCGTGCATCTCAAGGTTGTCCCCTGATCGTGCCAGAAGCCGGTCTTAAACCTTGTTCCAGTGCTGGACAATGCCTTGGCATAGTTTCTCCAGCTCTGGAATGGCTCCCCTGGCAAAAAAATCTTCTTTGCTCCATAGAAATCTTCTCTTCTTGAGCCCACAGCCACCGCCACCACCATCATTAGCAGTCTTCACCATTGTCACCACCCTCCCAAACTCAGAGAAAAAAAAAAAGTTGGATATTTCTAGTTCTTTGAGCCTACTGGATCCCAAGAAAAAGGGTTGAAACCCAAGTTCAAATATTGTCGATTGAAGCTAAAGATTATTGAATTAATGTACCAAAGTATCAAAAATTATTGGGTAATCTAAGGATAACAACTCTTGCCCAGAGGAGAAAAATTGTAGGCTATTCATTAGCCGTCAGCTCCTCAGTCGAGTCCGTCTAAATTGGAACTCATCAGTGCACCTCAGGTGCTAATAAAAAGGATCTGATTAGCTATAGGAAGATTGGACCACTAAATAAGTCAGTATTAATAATTAAATAAAATTAATAATAAATTCCTTATTTGTATATATTATATTGTTTAAATTTTATTTAGAAAATTTAAAAACTACGTGAGTAATAACTAATTATACAAATAAATTAATAAACAAATTTATTATATATAATTATTATTTTATTAAATTTTTATTAATTATTATTATATTTATTTTTAATCATAAAATAACAAGTATTATGTATCAATTCAAACAAATATACTAATTAGTAATTATATGTTGTAAAAGAAAAAATCAATTTGATGATATTAATCGGCAAACTAATCAATTAAGGTTTAATTGATTATACTTACGATATTAAAAAAAAAAAAGAAAAAAAGAAACTTGGTAAAAATTTATTGAATTAATTAATTATGACGTGTCTTATAAATTTAAAATTATTGAGTAAAATAATAAATTAAATTAAATTTTATTTTATTTGATTCTCACTTATTTTAATAAAAATTATTAATTTAGTTATATTAATTTATTTTTTAAGTGTGAAAAGATAACAAAATTCTTATAATTTATAAATTATTATAAAAAAATTGAACTAATTGAATTGAATTCTACAACTTTTTTCAAACACTAGTAGTGGATTACATTGATTCTTATGGGACTCACATTTGTACAAAAAGCTAAATTTACTAAGCTATCTTAATTCTTTTAAGTCAATAAGGTAATTAGCCCGTTAAACTATTTTCATTAATTTCCTATTCATTTTAATATAAGGTTACTTTTTAAAGCTTTTCTTTAAGCAACTAGTGTCAGATAATGTTACACGGTCCACTTTGATGAACACTAGCTCTACTGCAGATGAGATTCTTGCAAATACTAATTACTCTACTTGGGTGAACAATTCTTCTCTTAATATATATATATATATATATATATATATATTAATCACAACAATGGAAACAATTGCGGCCATTAAAGTTAATGTGATCGTAATTACAACTATTATGGACTGCAATTTTAGAGAACCAAGCATATCATATCAGTTTTATCTCTAGTACTTCAATTTCTAGCCACAGCAGCATCACCTTCTTCTACTGCCTTCCAACCTTTGTTTTCTCTTGCTTCCTTTGCCGTGTCATACGAGGCATGCAAGCCGAACAGGAAGTAGTATACCAACAAAATGGCAGTCCAGATGCCAAATCTTAAGAAAGATGCCGTGTCTATGGATCCCAAGAGGAAGATATTGATTAAAATTGAAGCAGACGGCAGCCATGGCATGAGCGGCACACCCCATAGTTTTGGTTCCTTTGCTAGCGGAACAAAAATTTTGAGTGCCAAAGTAGCAGCGAACCAAATTGTTATAGTAACCACAAAGCCAATCCACCCGTTTCCGCCAAGACTCCATATGATTGAAGTGGCAATTGAGTAACCGAGAATGGCAACAATGCAAGCGATGAGCTTGTTCCGATGGGATGATGTTGTGACACCACTGCTATAGTAGCGGCGGACTAGAAGAGCCAAGGCCACGAGCATGAAGATAAACAATGTGGAGATGGAGAGGAGATTGGCAAGGATATCAAGCTTGGTAAAGAAGCAATGAAGCCAGTAGCTGTAAGCATTGCAACAGTGGCGTTTATCGGGGTTCCCGTCTTTCCATTGACCTGAGCAAACCAAGGTGGCATCATGTGAGTGCGAGCAATGTGAGTGAGATATCGAGCCTGGCCTACTGCGGAAACAAGCAGAACCGTGGTCATGCCTTTCAATGCACCCGCGGCCACAATGTACTTAGCCCAACCCCCAACCTGCAGACTCGAATGCTACGGAAAATGGTGCATCGGGATCAATCATCTTGTACGGAACCATTAAGCACAATGTCGAAGCCAGCAGGCAATATGCTAAGGTGGTTATCGTCATGGAGCCCACGAGGCCAATGGGGATATCCCGAGCCGGATTCTTAGTCTCTTCTGCCATGGTGGAAACAGCGTCAAATCCAACATAGGCAAAGAAAAGGACTGCAGAAGACACGAAGATGCCGCGGGCACCATAGGGAGCAAATGGGGTGTAATTTTTGGAGTCTGCTTTGAATAGTCCGGCTATGATTATGAAAAGGATCACCACGACGTGGACGATTGAGGCAATGTAATTGAAACGAGATGAGCCTTTTGTGCTGAGGACGGCAAGGATGCAGATTATGCAAATAACAAGGACAGCAATGGGGTCAAGGTGGCCATATTCATCGGGAAGGCTGTGGGCTATGATCCGGAAGTCGTCAGGCTTGTGGTTGCAGAGGGTGGCGAAGTAGGACGTCCATGACCGGGACACCGCAGCGCCGCCAATGACGTACTCGAGCAGGATATTGCCGGCCGCGATGAAGGCCACAAAGTCTCCTAGCTCAACCCTCAGGTAGGCAAATGAGCCACCTGAAACATGATGCTAGAAATTCATCAAAGTAACCGTTTCATTAACCAATAATAATTTTAGTGACACTTTTTTTTTTCTTTTTTTCTTCTTTGCATTGAATTATAAGTTTTTTTTTAATTTTTTATAATTTTAAAGACAGATGATCATATAAATATAAATATATAAAAGGTAATATTTAGTCTAAGAATAATATCGCAAGATAATATATTCACATGGAAACTTGCCGACACAATCGGAGGTCAATATTGAAGAGAAAGCCACCTACCTCAGGGCAAATATATATCATTGTTCTTACCATTAAAATTACTGATACAATTTATTTGTATTAATTTAAAAAAAGAAATGATTATAGCACTTAAAATTCGATTAATCTAAAATTGACGTAATTTGACTTAAAACTTAAAAAATTATTTTTTAAAGAATAAAGACTACAAACTTAATATATATATATATATATATATATATATATATTGATAAACACGAAATTATATAAATATAAAATTTAATAAATTGAATACTTATTAAATTTTAAATAAATTAACTTGACCTTAGTGCACCCTGACTGTTTAATATCTCAAATCAATGTGCAATCGAATAGACGTGACCAGTCACAACCGGCGGAGTTGGACCACCGGCGAATTTTCGGGTTTCCATAGTTCAAATGATACTAATCTCTATGACTAGGTCTCGAATTATTTGAGATGGACTAAGGAAATATAACTATAAACTGGAAAAACAAAGATGTTCCACAAGATTGGCCAAGTTAATTTAGAAATTGAACAATAAGAGGGAGAAATATTTTGGATTAAATACCAAATCATGCCATAATTAGCATTTATATTTACGAGTTTTTTTTTGTGTTTTTTTTTTTTTTTAATCTGCCTTCATTGGCAAAGAGCGGCGCCATACCTGCAACAGGAATTTCCCCGGCAAACTCGGTGTAACGAAACACAGAAAGCATGGCGGAAACACCCGAAACCACGTAAGAAAGGAGGACAGCGGGGCCGGTGAGGACGAAGATGCCGGCACCGATGACGGCGCCGATGCCGAACCAGATAAGGTCCCACCAGCCGAGGTTCTTCTTCGTCTCATGCTCACTCCTGCCCTTGATCTCGCGGAGCTCGGTGGTGTCCACGGACCGGGCCAGGAGCCGGTCGGTGAAGCGCATTGGGGTCTGCCCAGGTGCCCGGAAATAGCTGTTCCAACCCTGGAATGACTCCCCCGGCAAGAAATCGTTCTTGGTGCACGAGCATCCTCTCATCCTTATCCCTTCCTCTCCGGCTCCCCCTTCCATCTCACCCCCCACTTTTTTGGATTCCCGTCAAAAATATAAAACAAAATATATATATAATTTAGAGATCATATGTTCTGAGTTATAGAAATAAATTATATATATATATATATATATATATATATATAGATACGGAGGTTTTAAATTACGGGTCGCGGGTGGTGACAGAATTCTAACAGCATAATGTCGTGTTCCATGAAGCTATAAACTAAGTGTTAGGAAGCATGTCGGGGATATTTAACTCCTTTCATTTCTCGCAATTACCAAATCATAAAACATTAATGTTTATGAAAGACATTTTACTGTGCATATGAAGAACACATGTAAATATACGTACGTTTAAAAAGTTGATCATAATTTTCGACTGAATTGGTGACAAGTAGGCATAGAACAATCGATATGTACAGGAAAAGAGAGGGTTACCTGATCGAGATGGGAGTACCGGAGATGGGTTACCGGAAAAATTCTCCGACGATCAGAGAGAGAGAGAGAGAGAGAGAGAGAGATCAATCCACGGCCACAATTAATAAGGCTGGGAAATGAATGGAAGCATGTTATTATAATATTGTACATATGACTAGAATTGCCTGTATTTTAGCCTTTAATCTAGCTCGTTCCTTTTTTCTTGTTTGGTAAATTAGGCTGTAAATCACTCTTCCTACCTTTTTTTTTTTCTTTTTTTCGGGTTTTTGGCACACTCTTTGAGTAGTCTAAATGGTCACCAATCTTAGCCCTTTAATTTACGTGTTACTGTTATTGTCTGTTTCTTTTTTCTCCTGATTGTTAATTGTTATTGCTTATATATACATATATTTATTATATATTTTTTTTATTTTTTGGTTGATTACTAATTGTTATCGTTAACGAATAAAAAAATTTAGTGTTTGGATGAATTCATATTGTTTGTTTGTTGTTAAAACAATAATAATGACTTACAATAAATAATTATTTCTGGTATGTTTTGTCTCCTGTATAAAATTATCCGTAAAACTGAGACAAAAGATACTAATAAAATCAAAAGAAAAAAAAAAAGAAAAAGGACAATGAGAATAGTAAAAAAAAAAAAAAAAAAGAAGAAGGGGTTCCTCATAATTATCCAATGCATATATTTGCGAGCCTTGGTCATGCAACTTGACACATGCGATTAAACCTTTAATGAACAAGGCGGAAACCGAGTCCATGTTGATAAGTAGGCAATCCCATTGGAACTTTGCTAACCAGCCCGTTTTGGAACTTGACTGGTTGCATTCTGCGAAAAGGGTTGGGTCATCTTTATGAACGAAATGGAAAGTGCATTATAGTATTGAGGCATGTCACTGCGGTGTCAACAAATCAAAGTGGGAAAGTCTGGTTAGATTCAAATTTCATGAATTCAATGAACTCAGAAAAGATTTTATAACTTCAGAGATTAAATATCAATGTATATTATTTTAATACTGTACAAAATATTATACAATTAAAATATTTTTTATATAATATAAAATCTCTTTGAATTTATAAGATCTCATATACAGAACCCTTGTCTTTGTAGCGGAGCCCATCAAAATATTTGATCAATAAAAAGAAATCGGAAAACTTTAAGCTTTGCTTCTGCCCCCGTACACATCTTTTTGACTCTTATTGGAAAATTCATGGCTTCCCAATATTCCATGACAGTATATGGTATAATATCTTGAAATAAAAGGAAAATGTAGCCTCTGTATAATGTCATTAGCTCAACATTTAACTCTAGATGCATACAACTTAAATGCACATCCCAAAAGGGCTGTACAATTATATTTCTATGATAGCTATTAGACAGTAAAATGCCAGATTTTGAATCACCGGCAGTTAAAGAACTAAAAATGAATGTGATATTGAAGCTACAAAAATTTAGAAGGTTAAAAATATGAACAAGAAAGGAATGCGCGGTCCAGGAAGCACAAAAATGGTTACTATGTGAATAGAGTTACAACATCTCTGCGGTATCCTCTAACAATCAAAAGCCTTGGCACGTTCTCTACTAATAGATCCATGTACTCCATGTAAAAGTAGGCCGGGTGGTTCACTGGAGGCGGTGGTAAACTCACGAGTACAACTGCAGCCATTCTTGAGTATCGCAATATGGTCGAGTTAAGTTTCAAGGTAGTATATAGAAACTTCTCCACCTGCTGCTCATTCACATCCACAGGCTTCCCGTCAGCCATCAGCTTAGTCCCTTCCCCACGAGGCATCCCTTTGATCTCAGCCATGTAATTAGCGATACGATGTTGCGCAGCGGTGAATGCTTCCAGTGACTCTTCTTGTTGAGATCCAGCCTCCACTTTCACATCCCACGATTTCATTGATATAACAATCACTTCAGCCTGCATTCGAAGATCATATAGAAACTTCTTTACATCAGCCTTAAGCCCTTCTGCATCCGAATCCTCCTCTGCAATACAGAAGACCTGAATCTTACAACTCTCAAAGATTTCCTTGGTAAGAAGAAGCTGGGATAGTAGAAGCATTAGACCCCCATCCCTTACAATCCAATACAAATCAATTGTACCAAACTGCCTCTGATATTCATTTGGCCATTCATCAAGACCCTTGACAATGACAACTGCTTTGTTGGCAACAATACAGTCATTAATTATTCCTACAAAGGTGGCTGGAATTTCGGTTAGATTTTCACGTCGCCATATTTCTGGATACCGCATAACCACAATATTAGGCTTGAGGTTGCCAAGGCCCATGGTCTGGACAATTCCACGAAAGCCTTCAGACATATTTGGGGCCACAAGTATCTCTGCTACACCCTCACAGCGCTTGTACTCAATAAAGGTACCAAGTTGTTTACATGCCGCCTTGGCATTCTCAGCACATTCATGGTAGTCTCCATCTAATATAGAGACAAAAATGGACATCCCACGGCCCTTTTTCTTCATGCAGTTTGCAAAGTCGGCAAGCTTGGGATGACAAGGTACATTTTCTGGCAGCTTCCCCCACGGCCGGCAGAATATGAGAGGGATGGGGTACCAATTCTTAGGGTGGACTTGGCTTGCTGCAAATGAAATTGGATACACCAATCACAATGGTTACAACATGAACATATACGAATAAGCAGATCATATTAATGATATAATATACATTACCAGACAAATTGAAAGGAAAACCCATAAGTAAAGCTGAAGGATCATGGATTTTGAGATGTAGGTCAGAGATTCTGATATGATGGGTTCTGGTAACACTATTGATTGGCTGTTGCTAAAGTTTTCAAAAAAATACAAAGGGCACTGCTTCCTATAACAGCCAGTGAGGCCTTGTGAACCAAGTTACCACCAGATGCATGGAGTTATGCAAGGAGACAATTGATTTCACAGAGGTCCCCTACCAAGGTTACACAGCACAGCTGGTCATAGTAGCTAACAATCACAGGCCACACCATACAATACACAGCATTGAAAATGTTCCACCCAATATGATGAAAAAATCAAGTGGCCTGAAAGGAACTAGTTATCTGATGTAGCCCTAATGGGACAGTATACATACCTCCAAGTGATCGAAGACTACGAAGTGCCAATTGAAAATATGCACTCTTAAAGCCATCACCCCAGTCTCCAGCCTTTCCTTTGAGGCACACATAATAATATATGAGGGTTGCAAGGGCCAGAGATACAATAGTAAATGACCACGATATCAAGAACATAATAACTGCAGGAAAAAACGACAACATGTAAATAAAATATCCGAAGCACTGTGTGTGTGTATATGTATATATATAAGGAAACTTGCAAAAGGATGCTATCCAATAAAAATAATTGCTATGTCATGCTAGTTGAAATAGTATTTGCAAAAGAGAGAAGACTTGTATTTTATTTACTCAAAAAAGGCTGAGAAAGGACAATATTATCCTTAACTACAATTTAACCCAGTCGTTTCAGTGGGGACAATGGAAGCAGACCAGCAAAAGCAGGGGAAAGCAGGAGTAGAGATGAACCAGTGGGGCTGGGGATGACAGTGGGTGTTGCCATTGAAGGGGAGACAGTGACACTAGGTAGTTGTCAATGGTGCATGTCCTTGTTCATAAAGTTATCATCTTGCTTTGGTTGGATTAAGGGTTGGTCCGGTTTTGAAAAAGTTGGGCCTCCATTTCCTTGTACAGGTAGATGGTGGCCTGTGATGGTGGGAGAGGGAATCAGGCTCCTAATGGTGGTGGTTTCAGTAATGTAGTGGAGCTTAGTTTGTTAGTTCTTTTGGCTCTTAAGGCTTGAATTGATTATTTCTAAAAAAAGAGAGAAAACAAGAAAAAGAAAAATAGCTACTCTTTCACTGTAGTCATTCCATGAGAGATGAAAACAATGAAGTACGGTCAGCTGCAATGGAAGCCACATCCAGCAATGCAGGTTAAGGCAATGAATTAAATGAATATGATATTAGTGATGGTTGAGTCATGGCAATGGTACTAGACAGAAGAAGGTTTTCATTGCAGAAGATGAAGGGAAAGCTTTGCCATTTTGGTGGCCTATATGGTTGCAGTTGAGTGGTTCAGGCTTGATGGGAGAGAGAGAGAGAGAGAGAAAAAAAAAAAAGGCAATAAATTGTAGTTGAGGATCATGTTGTCCTATAAAATCCTTTTAAGTTAAAGAAAATTTAATTTTGTCCTCTTTATTAAATATTATTTGAGATAGCACTACATAGGAATTATTTTTACTATATAGCCTCTTTCTGCAATTTACCCAAGAAAAGGGAAAAACACAAAGAAGAAGAAAGGAAACAGAACAAAATGCATAATGCAGTGGTTTTAACACACAAAAAGATAGAAGGAGAAAAAAAGGAAACAGAACAAAATGCTTAAGGTTGCAGCTTTACACACAAAAGGAAAAGAAGAAGGTAGTCTCCAAACACAGAAAGCCGAGGCCTAAACAGTACAAGCATAAAAAGAAAACAGAAAGGAAAAAGAACATAGTGCATAAAGGCTGCAACTTTAATGCAAAAACAAAAAAGAAACATCCAAGGACAACAAGCAGAAGCCTCAACAGTAATAAATATGAAATTAATCTGAGACTCTAAAGGTGACATAGTGATATATGTGTAACCCAAAGTGATGCAATACTAGTCATAAGCATCGACCTACACCATAGCAAGATTAGCATAATTTTCCAGCAGATTTCACCCCATTTAATGCACCTAAGGTTTTCCAGAGTAGTAACATTAGAAGATTCCAAAAAGGGATATCCCTCCGTTCATCATTTACCCAATATTGTCTTAGGCCCTATTGTTTGACCACCCGACAACCTCTGACATTTAACCTTTTGGCCAACACATTCAAATAAATAAATAAAAAAAAAGAGGAAATTTTTAATCAATATTTAACAACACAAAATCCCTCTGATCTAAGGCCTTTCTTATCAGAAACACCCAAAAACTTCTAAAGTTTAAAGTAATAAAAAGCTAGGGAAGACGTACCAATACAAAGTGATGCTCCAAGAAGAGACAGGCTCCAATGGTGAATCTTCCACCGTGGACGCCAACTGGGAGCATCAAGAAGATCTAGAAGGAAGCAGGACAAGTTTACACCCGCATAGCATAGCAGGTAAAACATGGTAGCAGTTGGTGAGATAAGATCCAAATTCCCAATAATCACACACCCAATACAGATTAATGCAGTAAAAAATGTTGCAATATGGGGTTCATGCCCCTCTGCAACTTTGAAATAGTTAAGAATAGGCAGAATCTCATCATTGGCTATTGCTGCAAGCAGGCGTGGGGCACCTGTTAGGCTTTGAAGAGCTGCACCTAAGGTTGAAAGAATAATACCAACATAGATGATTGCAGGGAAAGGCCAAGCAATTGTAGCTGTAAGAAGCCTGCATGGAGTGTACAGTTTAGTCTAAATTGTGAGTACTGATATGCAGGTAGTTTAGTCCAAATTAGATAGCTCAAACCAGAATGCATTTTATTTATATTTTTCACCAGAATTATGAGCCACAATACAAGGTGTGAGAATATGAAAATAACCAAAAAAAAGAGTTTGTTTTGATGGGGAAAAAAAAATACAAAGAAGAAAACAAAAACATTGAAAGAATGAATTGAATGAATCAAACTGAGGTCTCACGCCAGAAATCTAATACTCTCAAGAGAGTACAAGCCATGTGAAGAAATAAGGAATTGTTTGGACAACATAAGTCAAAAAAAGGGCATCTCAATGCACAAGGCTCCTACACCTTAGTGTTGTTTTCACGACTTGAACCTAAGACCTATATGTCACAATAGAATAACCTTATCATTACAATAAAGCTTGCCTTTCACAGCAGAAGGACAAAAAAAGACTACATAATTCATTTATCAAGAAAATATACATGAAAGAAATTATAACCTTTGCAAGTCATGTTCTTTTAGAGAGTGGATGATATATTCCATGAAGAGATAACATGTTGTCCCAGCTAAATAAAGCTCTGCTGATAAAACAAATATATGTAGCTTATGGCCACCTAAAAAATATTTCATCATTTATCTCATAGTTAAAAAGAAACTATAAACTGGAGAACTCAGCACAATAGGAGAAAAAAAAGAAAAAAAAAAAAAAAGGAACAAGAAAAGAACACTATTTCAGAGAACTAAAAACATTGTTTGTGTGGTGAGAGAGAGAGAGAGAGAGAGAGAGACATGTCTGCATAAAAAAGGTAACAGTGTAGGAATCAAAATACCTGTTTGTCAAGAGTTTCTCCCTAGTTGCAACGGCTCCAAGGAAAAATACAGAAATGAAATATAATGAGGTAGTTGTAACAGTCGCAGCTAATGTTCCAATGGGAATTGACCGCTGAGTATCTTTAAGAGAGGCTGATCTATTAGAACCTGCCATAATTCCTGTTACTGCAGGGAAGAAGAGACCAACCAATGCACTGAAAAGTTGGAGAAAAAAAAAAAACAGTTAGCGGCAGCACAGAAAACAATTCCATTTCATTAGACCCAAATAGTTCTGACTTAGATGCAATGCAAAGAATGTCCTCCAGGAGATACCCCAATGGTTAAGAATATAGATTTCTATCTTGAGATCTCAAGTTTTAATCCTAATAAAGGAGTGTGGGATTTATGGGAATGGACAAAGAAATACAAGAAAAGAATCATTATTTATCTTACATAATAAATTTATAAAAAAAAAAAAAATCTTCTGCCAATTATATTATTCCTATCAATCAATCAGGAAATGAACGTGAAAACTACAGTGAGCCAAAAATATCTTAAACTGGTTACATAAGAAGAGAGGCACCCAAAATAATAGCACTAAAACTATAAAGTTCATGAGACGCAGAGCCATAATTTCCCACACACGGGAGAAAGCTGAGAGATGATATAAGCACATTGATGAGTCTTAACAAAACTGTAGGAAACAAAGTAAAACAACAAAAAATATCAATGGGCCACAGCAATATGTTAAGAAATAAAACATTGATTGCAGCAACAATTTTCAGATTTAAGAAGCATACGGGGATAAAAGTAACAAATACCAACAATATTGAACATTCTTGTCAATACTTACTTGAAATTCCAGTAAACATCTCCTTCAGGATCAGGTATTCCAGCAGCATTTGTAAACTGATAATCTGAGCTCCAGTTTTCTTTAAAGCTTTCCAAACTCAAGCCTGTGACTCCAGCTGTAGAAATTGATGCAAAAGAAATGATTTTATTTTATTCCTCCAGCAAGCATAAGAAACAAGGATCCAAGCACAAAAGCACAAACAAAGAAGCCACACCAGAGCAGATCTATACAAGTATTGCTGAACTGTCTAATTGGCACATTCATATAATTTTCATTTTCTCCAGATTTTGCTTGAAATATAATTGGAATTGAAATTAGTCTTTATACAGTGAAAAAATAAATTTTGAACCAAAAAAGCTACAATGCAACCAACCTATGAGGCCACATACCAGTAATACTGACATGGAAACACAACTCTACAATTTTTCAGCATTGAATTAATTCCTTCAGTGAAGGTGAGCACTTCAATGACAGTTAAAACAATAGAAGACTCAACAAACATACCATAGGGAGTCAACAAGGGGTGGCATCCCAGTGCATGCCTGGGGGGCTTGCGGAAGGGTCAGCTGTACATAACCTTACCTTTGTTTTAACAAAGAGTAGGACTGCCAACGAGCTGATATGTTTGTTAAAAACTCGGTGGCTTGGCTCAATAAGAGCTCACTCAAACTCGTTTATTCAGCTAAATGAGTGACACCCAAGTCTCATTTAAAAGCTCATTTAATAAATGAGCCAAGCCTGGCAAGGTCAAGCTTGGCTTGTTAAAGCTCGGGAGCAGGTTGTTTAATGAGCTCAATAATAGGCTCAGTTAAGAAAAGAAGAGGGCTTTAATTTTAATACTTTGATTCAACCTCAAAAGCCAAAATTCAACATTAGGAATGGGGTATCCCCCCACTGGCTCAAGGAGAAAATTGAAGGGGAGGGGGCTTTAATATACTCACATTCAGGTTTGTCTTTCTTTGCCAAAAGAATTCCAAGAAATATACAGCAGAGAGAGAACAAAACTGGGATGAGGAAAGCAGGTGCAACACGGTTGATCATTTTCACACCACCAAACACTATAAAGCATAGGATGATAGTCACGACAATCCCATAAATTTGCAAGTCATGTGAACTAGGACTTTGTATGGGTTCCGCGGTCCCTGTATTATTAACCTTCGTGACAGTCTCTACATGGAAAACAGAAGTGAAGTAAATGTCTATAGTTCATTTGCAACATTTCCAAGTGATGTCTTAATCACTGTAGCAGTTTCCAACAAACTGCAGAAAGATTCCAGCAATACCTTTAAATATTGCAGCTGCAGGCACAGCTTTTAAGAAGGTTTCTACAGCTCCCAACACATAACTGAGAACAGAAAGAAAGGCAAATGAAAAAACATGTATCTTAAGGTTACATACACAACAAGCAGTTCATAATTATGTACTCACAGAGCTCCAGCTACTGCATTCCCAAGAAAGAAGCACAATCCAATGCTAACACCAACCTCTGGTCCAAGAGCACGACCAATGAGATAATATGGTCCACCACCCTAGGAGACATAAATACAAGAAGCAAATTGCTCAGAAGGAAGCAATTCCAGCATTGTCTACTGATAGAATTCTATCATAGTAAACTTGCATATGGTGTGAGAGATCTATATGTAGGATTCTATATAAAGCAGCAGACACTGAAGAAAAAATTTCAAACATTGGAAGTTGACCCTACATTATTCATTGGCATGCATTGATTGCTTCCTATACAACTGTTAAATAAGGTAAGTACTTAGAAAACTCAATTTCTTTAAAAAAAATGGGAGATATAGTTATGATTGCCATAGGAATCAACAAAGAGGCAAATCCTCTATGAGACACCAGATCTGGCTCAGTTATTCATGAAATTAATGGATCTGTTCACACAAATATCAAATACATAAAATGCCATGGCCAAAGTATTAAGGGGAAAGAAAGGAAAGAGGAGCCTAAACAACACACTGACAGTAGCAGACAGCAGTATTTTTATTTTTGACCACAGTTCCATGTTATTTGTTGGGAGGGATTCCTGCCAAGTTCTTGTGCATTCTTCAGCAAAGAAAACATATGAAGAGCCCAGGAGCTCCAATTATTTATTAAACAATTAATGATTAATTATCAGCCATCAAACAAATGAAGACCTGAGGAGCTCCTGTTAGGATAGTTTTCAATAGTAATTCTATCAGATACAAACCCCAAGAAATGACTTCTACTTCTCAACAAAATCTTTTTAGTTAGGAAGATCTTCTTTCTTCCACAAAAAGGAACAGAAACATAGTAAAAAGGGAAAGAAAAACTGGTCATGTAATCATGTCATTTGTACCTTCATTGCACCATTAGTTGCAATAGCACTCAATGAAATTCCAGTTAGGAAAGTGCACAAACCACAAAATGCTACAAGTACTAGTGATTGACCTATGCCAGCCATGCCAACAATCCTGAAATTTTCACAAAATCCAAGAGCAATCAACAACACTTGTCTAGTCCACAAGAAAAGCAAATAATAAATATTTCATGCAAGCCCAGTCAGTAAAAACAGAATCCTCAACAATGTATGAAAATTCCCCATGTCATATAACTAGCCAGCATAGTTTTGCCATGAAATCAGATGGCTTAACATTCAGGCACAGGGAGCTGCGCACATTCAACAATCCATGATAACAGGTTGACATTGAATGGACCAATCTGACACAACCGGAAACCATATACTTAATTTATGCGTGCATCAGTTAGTTAACAATTTGGCATTTGAACTCAATTGCACCCAAAGAAATCTGAAATTGCAAACTAGATCAGAAGAATTCCAAAGCTTCAAACTTTAAAAGGTGGAAATTTCTAAAATTTAAAATTCAAAGGACTTTCACTTCACTTAGGAAATAATAAACTTATATAAATGAACTAAAGCAAGATTTCTCTCTCAAGTTGCTAAAAAGCATCATTATCAAAAAAAAAAAAAAGTATTGCAAAATGCAAAATAGTACCATCAACTTTCATCCTTGCATATTACTAAGCACATAGATTAAAACATGACAAACTTTTCGAAGAAGAAAAAGGGAGAAAGCAAAATGGCAACTATAAACTGATCCTTGCATATTCCCACGCACATAGATTACAACTAAATGCAGTTGTTGCAAAAAAGGAAATCCAAAAATAAGCTATATAGTACCAAGAGAATCGGATATAGAATATAATCCCTAGTATGCTTTGAAAGCAGGGAAGGAAAACACCCATCATTGTACCCAGTTTCACATTCTCAGCCTGCACAACAAAATGTAATAAAGCATCACAAAAGCTGCAAGGCTTATTGCCTAGCATAACAAAGAAACATTAGAAATAAGAAAAAACTTTGCAGTTCTCAATTTTAAGCAGGATAAGAGTAAATTGCATAACATCTTACAAAATGAGGGGAAAAGTGGAGAGGGATTGGTTTGGAACTGTATTTTGCAAGTAAAATTTCCCTAATTTCATAAAATAAGGCAACTTCATCAACACAGCTAAAAAGGACCACTTCCTCATTCATGAAAACTAAATATGTTAGATCCTTCAATGATCAACCCACAAATATTGGCTAAATTTGTGGAACTTGTTAACCTACTAGGAAAAATATTTTACATTTGGTAGCTTTCTATATGCTATTTTTGCTTCAGGTTTAACTAACTTAACTTCTGCCAAATATTTTAAGAATCTTATTCAGAGGAGACTTCCTGCATTCACTTCCCCATGGAAAGTAAGAACAAGGGAAAAGAAAAAGTATGTTTGGCAAATAACATGCATTTACATTTCAAACTCCCACCAAATTGAGTTCCACAGAAAATAAAATAAATTTTTTCTATTGTTTTTAGCAATGAAAAGACATTATGATTTAAGGCACACAAATAAAGTAGCACCAATCTACAAGCCAGAACATCTATCAGTCAAATTTACTCTATAAAAGCATGCCTTGATTTAAGGCAAACAAATAAAGTAGCACCAATCTACAAGCCAGAACATCCATCGGCTGAATTTACTATATGAAAGCATGCCTCTCAAGTTTCACTCAAGATAAGAATCTAGGATTTGCTAAAGAAAGTGTAGCATTATCAAGTCCAAAAATAAAGCTTGTTAAACATATCTTTCCCGGTAGAATCAAATCATACATTTCTTAGCAAACTCATTTCCTACTTGTAAAAAAAGACTAGGTGGCCATATATTGACATTAGAATTGTGAGACTTCTCAAATTCCACTTCAAAAAGCAATATAATGCAATGAGGGGTTTCCTAACAACATGCACTTTCCATGATCAAAACAAGAAAAGAAGGTTCATAACAATCTGGAATAAATTAGGAAAGGATTAAAAAATTGCCTCAAAAACAAAAGAGAGAGAGAGAGAGAGAGATAAATGTAACACCACTGCTCTCCCACAATGACATTACTAAATAAAAGACCAAAGGCCCTCCTCACACATACTTGCACTCCATATCAAAGGAACAGATGCTGTGACTTAACCCTGCAAAACACAAGTCAATTCCCAAAGGGCCTAGTAATCCCTTCTCTATTCCCTTAAAGGCCATTAGAGCGCCACATTGTAATCATATATGTAACCACATCTGTCTTCTACTTTTAAGAGTTTGACACAATATCCAGGGATGTTTCAATGCATTATTGAACAAGGTTATAGGTTGATACTCTAATGTTGGATAATGGTAGGTCATCCCCACTGCAAATGAAAAAATGAGCCAAAAAGTCTTTCAAATTCTATGACATCTCATCACCCCCATAATGATCTTTTGATAATCAAGCACTCAACCCAGTTGTTTATCACGTGAAAAAAGGCATACAATGGCAACTGTATAACAGTAATCAGCGTAATGCAGACTACTGGTTGATATATACTGGCAGAATGCTCAAAAATCAGCGTACCCTCGGGCGCTCATACATCAAGGTGCCATCTTCACCATCTCTGGGACTAGAAGGTGCTGCAGCTTCCTCCCCTGTCATACTGGAACAGCAAGACAAATGCAAACACAGATCACCAAACTAGCTGGAAGGTTTCAGCATAAGCAGGTTTACAAACAATAGAAAATAAAACAGGTGAACTAAATACCTCCAAAGACCCAGAATGTTAACACGAAACAAATATAAGAAACATGAACCAAATACCTCCTAAGACCCAGAATGTTAACAAGAGAATCAAAGCCAAACAACTCCAATTTGTGTTCCCTCTCTGAGTCATTTGACCCTCCATTGGCAGGACGCCCCACTCCACTTGCACCAGAATGCACCTTTATTTGGTCACTTAATGTCCCCATCCTAACACGGTAAACAAATATCAAATGATCAGCAAAGAATGAATTGGACACAATCAATGAGTGAACAAATGTAAAAGCATTCATTCTTGAACTTCTCAATTGAAAAAGAGTTGACAGAAAAATAAAGGCCAGCTTGTATGTTCAAACAAAATTGTTATAATCGACTTGAAATGGCCAAACACTCCGTCTATGCTTAACAAAACTGAAAGATCTCGCCAAACAGATCGATCTTGCTTCATTGCTCAGAAGAAAAAAAAAAATTGATGAAATTGAGAAGTTCAAAGTTCTAGATTCTTCTCCAAGTTCTAGATTCTCCAACCTCACCAACTGATTCCACCGGACTACAATTGCAACAACAACAACAACCCCCCCCCAAAAAAACAAAAAGCAAAGATAAATAGAAACACAGAGCCTAGAAAATCTCAAACTAGAAAAAACAATTTTCTTTCCTTTCCACAATTCTTTGTATCCAAAGAGGCCATAGAGAAAACGCGCGCGCGCGCGCGCCCCAGGTGTGTGTGTGTGTGTGTGTGTGTGAGAGAGAGAGAGAGAGAGAGAGAGAGAGATCACTTGACGTCGGAGCGGTGATCGGGGAAAGAAACGGCGGCGGCGGTGGAGGAGGAGGAGGAGGAAGAACCAGAATCCAAGGAAGACATCTCGAGCACGGCGCGGTCGTTATAGACAACCGGCCGGTACTTCCGACCGGCGGACGGTCTATGTACGTCTTCGGCGCCGCTCTCCAAGTCTCCATTGTCCATTTTCTCGCTTTCTTCTTCCAAGATCTACGACAACAATTCAAGAAAACCAAACACTACACAGATCCGATCCCTACCCAAACCGGCAATCGATTCCGAGAAAGCAACCCGAAAAAAGAAGCACAGACCTCAAAATAGCGTAATTATTTTGTTCTCCTCCACGTCGGCGGCGATATAAATTTCCTCTTCTCTTTTTTTTCTCCCCCTTCTTGTTTAAACAAAGTCAAGAATCCAAAAAACCACAAAAAAAAAAAAAATGTATAATCCTTCGTAAATTCTTCATAATTGATGTGCCGCAATAAAAAACACACCGTCATCACGAATTTTTATGAATTTTTCATTTTTCTTACAAATACTATATTATAATTATTAAATTTCCGCGCTTAAAGAAACAAAATCATGAGCCCAATAACCGTGCGAGTGATTTCATGCTTTGGCCGCCCACACGGTGATCACAGCATCTATCATATCATTAAAGATTTATAATTTTGGGTAGAATCAGAGCAATTCCATGCACCTGCTCGGCAATTTTATTGATTCCTCGATTCAACCTTTTATCAAACCACATATTTAATTTTACAATGTGTAAACAATAATGAATTTAATAGAATTTCCAGAGGCCAGACCCGTCTGCGTTTTGACCAGTTTGATTACCATCCACTCCGATCGCGTGACCCGGTCCATCTCAACCCCCGAATCGGCCGGATTTCGGTCACACCGACCGTACCGTGCCGGGTTGCTTCTGCAACGCGTCAGAATGGCTTTTCTGGTGGTACATTGGAAAAGCCCCTCTACCTAATAATATAGACGTGGGCTTTGGAGCTTTCCAGAAAAATGCATTCAAGAATCATTGGCATTTTACAGATACACGACCGTAATAGATGTACAACCCAACAACAATTATAATTGTAATTGTAATCGCAATCGTTACTCTCTCGCATTAAAAATTCACGTCTACTTAATATTTCCGATGTTCAGAATTTATTTGTCCCTGCGAAGAGACGATTGCCGAGAAGGGCTTTTTTTTTTTTTTTTTTATGTGTGGGTGGGTGTTTTTCCAACCAAGTGCAGGCCACGACAAGCCTTCACAAAATCAGCCACTTTCAGACCGCACCTGCAGAAATTGTGTCTGATTAACTACCGCAACAATGGCGAATAATATAAAACATCACAACAGGCAGACAAACATAAGGACGTTCCCGGTGGCGTGCGTGCGAGTCTCCAATTCTGTGGGGTTCGGGGAGAGCTCGGAAAGGCGAGTAACCGGAAAAAAGTATTTGCAACTCTCTTTTATAGATGAAGCCAGGGAGATTGAGCATACCTCATTGGCTGACGGTGACTTTGATTTTTCTCTGCATAATTTAATACGACAAATTGAAAATGCTGTGTTAATGAATCTAAGATGTCATGGGAAAGGGACCGGGTGCATCACCAAGTTTTACGCACCTGGATGGTTTAACGGGGGATCCGGATCTAGATTTTGAAACTGATCTTGAGACGGAACGTTCCAATGATCTGCCACCCAAAGAAACGACAAACTTCACTGCACCAAAGAAACCACAAAAGACAACTGTCCATTGTACAGAAACCAATGATTATACCTGCCCTTTCTTCCCACACTTCTACTTCTGCTGCGGCTTCTACTTCGGCTTCTAGATGGAGTGGCCTCATATCTCTTTACCTATACAAGTTGAGAGGCACAACAATGACGAAGAACATTATCATCATCCAACATCAATTTTATAAAAGTATAATGCTTCTTCGGGTGAGGTGATAGCATTTGACATTTCTCCCACGGATAAGCAGTAAGCATGCACATTAAAATGTCAACTGCCCTCATTGGACAGCTATAAAGAAAATTGGCCAGCTATCCATCATAAAACAATTTCAAATACATGACAAATATTATCTCTGATCTATCTTAGTTAACTGAAATTCTTGACTGTGGTTATTACCCGAATATAAGCTCTTGCCCATGGATTCCTAAACTCTGTGTCATCAAGTTTTCGAATCTGACAACAAAAGCACATGCTAGCAGGTAAGACTGGTGAACAAGGACTGAAGAAAACCTACAAAACATTCCCACAGAATAACTTACAGCATATTTCATGTCATCGTAGTTGATATAATCAACGATACCAAAGGTACCTGAACAGACAAAAAAATACCATTGAAAATATCACATCAGGTTTTCTTGGCCTCTATCTAGAAATTTCAACGAGGTACTCTAGCTTTGAAGATAGGGGGCACAGTGTTAGTGGAAATAAGAGCGAAGTGGGATGTCAATTCCATCATGGCAGTATTCTTGAATTTCACAGGAAGGGAATATTCCTGTGGCATCTAAACTAAAGGCAAGAGTAAGATGATGAAAGGAGGCTCTAGTCTAATTTCTACCATCCTCAATTTTTGGTTAGATGTGCCCACCCTTCTCTCGCCATAGAGAGAGATTATATTAAGGTTTCACAAAATAACATTTCCTCTTAAATTTTTATTTCATTATTGGCAATAGAATAGATCATATGCATATATATATATATATAATTTCAATAAGAACTGGGAGAACATTGCTAATCAGGTGCCAGAAGCAGCAAATTTCAATATAAGCTAGTTGCTAGCAGTCATTTGGCCCGTAGCAGAAATGCAAAGTCTGGCAAATTGCTCATAAAATTCCTAAAATATTAATGAATATGAGAATTGATACACATACCATCACTGTCACGAGAAACTTCAGCAAAACACACATCTCCTGCTTTTCGCATATGATCCTGAAATCAATTTATCAGCATGATAAGGAATGACCAACCAATAAAATTTACAAGCTGGTTAAGGAAAACCTTCAAATCTTGCCAGGAAGCAGACGGAGGAAGTCCACGAACAATAACTGCACATTCAATCAGTGCTTTAGAACAACTTGCAAGGTCAAGAGATGAAAGGATCTTAGTTTAACACACAGATAAATTAATAGCTTTTCCTGCACTGCATTGGCCAAAATATTATCCCAATCATTTTAATAACAAAAGGAAGTTCTGCTAGCAAACCTCGATATTCAGAATGATGTGAGATACCATGTCGACTCCCACCACCACCACCACCACCACCACCACCACTACCATAGCCACTGCGGCGATCAGTTAAAGATTGCCCCCTCCCACCATGGGCAAGCTCAACCTGCACAAACAATGAGAAACCTTACCCAAGGAGCCCACATAAAAAAGCATTACAGCAATCAGAAGATTACCCTTAAACGGCAGCCATCAAAGTTATAACCATCACGACCCCGAATTGCATCTTCAGCATCCCGAGCATTCTCAAACTGCAAACGGTAAACATATAATTTTTGAAAGTTCTCTCTCTCACACATGCACACACACGAACAAATCAAAAGGGAAACAAATGACACTTTGGTCATTATGCATGCAAAAATGAGATGGAATGAGAACTTTACCTCAACAAAACAATAACAAGGAGGACGAGGCGGAATCTTCAACTCAATATCTAGTATACGGCCATACTACAGAGAAAGCAAACCCATGAGATAGGCCACATCAGTAGACAACCAATAAGCAACTCTATACAAACAGGCAAGATTACAACCAGAATAGCAGACAGTTTTCCACCATGCCATAAATTATGAATGACACAAATATATCAAGCACAATGTAATGAAAAAAGAATATTTCAAAATGCACTGGCACAGATGAAGAAGACATTAAGTTGAAGTGAAATGTTGTATTCTTTTAACATGAGTTGCATTTACAGAACATGTTAGGAATAGAATGGATGAAAAAAAAAAAATGGAAGACTGAAGGAGATAAGCTTGGTGATATAAAATCTCATCATTACTCCCTTAAGAAAGAAACATATAGATTACCAACCAACATTCAAGTCATACCTTATAAAACAGATCTTCAACTTCCCATTCTCTAATATCTGAAGGCAGGTTGCCAACATAGATAGTTCGAGAAAAGCGGCCACTCATTCTGATGCAAGAGAAATATGGAAAAGGTTTCACTGCTGAAGAGAAAACAGAGCAACGTTAATAGAGAGAACCTTTCATTTTGCTAAATATGGTATATCTATCCACTTCTGTTCTGCCTATCATCAGCATGAATTCTGATGGTAAGAAAAGTAAGGAAATTTCAAAAACTATGAAGCAAACCAAGTGAGCAATCCTCCATGTGAGCAGTGCTCCAAAAGCTCCATTGCTCATTTGCTCCCAGATGCTCCAAAGCTATAAAAGATGCTCCAAAGCTATAATAAATTTGAAAAATATTTTCGTCTCCTCATCCTCCCGGGAATTTTCGCAGATGTATATTTCTTCGGAGTGTGAGCAAGAAACTCCAGTTATAATAAAATATCCCCATAACTCCACCCTGATTCTCCCACTCCCCCTCTCTAAATCCCTATGTATTGCAAAGCTCACATTTCTCCAAGCGCTTGTCATCTATCATGAAGAAAGCATTTGAGTCATGAGATGAGTTCAGTTAAGACTGACACACAATCATTCACTCACCCTAATCAGGTCTCTTTCAATACATAAATAAATAAATAAATAATAAGAAAACAATTCTGCAAACTTGAACTATGCTGCCCAGTTCCCTCGTTTTCATCAAATAGTTGAACATTGCAAGAAGCATAATTTATAGGGAGAAGATAGCCCACAACCTCTCTAGATAACTAAATTAAAGTTTTCTTCTTGGTGAATCGGTGAAACTGTGAATGAATTCACAGAATCTGCAATTTGCAGTAAAAACTCGACTATTATATTCAAACCTAATGAATAGATAACAAACCACAATTTGCATTGTTAAAGAAGAGAAACTGCCTTCTCTCTGATTAGATAGCCAAATTCAAGTTGTCGAAAAGAAAGAATAGAAACCATGCCTTTTACACTCTTCTCTCAGGTTATACAATACAACCATACAGTCAGTCTCTAGATAATTCTATGGTTCTCTAGATAAGATCTACATCAAAAAAGGCCCATGAAAATCATGTCTTCAAAAATAATCTCATATGATTAATTTAAATACAAATAAAAAACATTTGCTTTCATGGCATGTGAAAAGGCTGGAAAAAGCTTGTATTTTGAGCAATGATTCTATGCAATTAAGCAATAGAAGCAGAGCACTGAAAGGCACATTCCTTTAAATTCTTAAACTCATATGAAAAATGCATATCTTAAGGTCAGAAGGGTTGCATGGGATTGCAGGAGAGGGAAGTTTGTGCGATGGTGGAAAGGAGGGCCTCCTATTTTACCTCTCACCACATCCCTTCCTTCTCCTTTCACTCCTTAAGGTCAAATATTGTTTTAGGATATCTTCATCATAGGAAAAGTATAGGGGTCAAAAACACACTTATAAGTGAATAGCACCTCTACTCACCCTCCAGAATTTTCTTATTTCCCATCAATAATTAGAGAATTATTTTTGACACTGGCCTGCTGTAGCATCTTACATGAAGTAAACTGTTTGGGTTTGTACAAACAAATGCCGTGAAATATGAACTAGATTATCAGTTAGACACTATCCGTGATAGTGACAGGCATCAAAAGGCACGAAAATATGAAATACCACTGAGGGAAACAAAATAGAACATAAACCAAAAAAGGCATTAGGAGGCAAGAGCGTGTTTTCATTACCAAAGATTAGAACCACAATAGGAAACCCAAGCAGTTTCCATTAGAAATGGGACTCTTGAGCCAAATACCCATTTTATGCAGTTATGATTTAGCTTTGCAGGCAGCAAGGGAGAGACAGAGAAGGACTACAGATGACAAAGTTCTCAAAGCAAATGTCTATGTTGCAGACAACAGAACCCATCAATTAAAATTCAATTTCATACACAAGGTGGTCAAAATTGTACCCAGGGGGTTGAGAAAGAGTGGAAAGCTGGCGAGCAAATCAAGCAGAAGGAAAAAAAAAAATCAACAAGAAGCAGCAAAGTGCTTCCCTATTGTGTACCTACGGAATTTGGATCAATGAACTAAACTAAAGCAAACCCATTTCAACTTGTTGCCAACAAGAATGATTTTGATTCCCATATTGCAAAATGAAGCACGATGCTTCCTAATGTCAGTGAAGAGGTAAAATAGAGAAAGAGATGCACAAAATAGATTATGATGTGAGAGCAAGTTAACCAATTTCAAGAATAATAAAACAACCAAACAAAAAAAACATGTGATTACTACTCACCACCACTACAAAATTCTTTCTGTTTGCAAGATTAGGACCCATGGGAGCACACAAAGTGTGACAATTAGGAAATAGAAGCAATCCAAGCAGAAAGGAAAAGGGTTCATAAGGGGGCACACAATAATTCACTAGAAAACCCCTCCATTAAAAAAAAAAAACAAAAACAAAAACACCTACATGGGATTGGGATGAAACTTTAAAAAGTTCATTTCTTTAATAACAAAAAAAAAATGTAATCTTGATTCCTACACTTTCTCTCTCTTTTCTTTTTCTAAGTCATTCGAGGATATTAAACTCTAAATAACGATAACAGCAGATCACATAATTAAGAGTCAATAATATCCCATAAAATTAACAAAAAAATACTAAATCTGAAAAAGGGTATACGGAAAACATAAGAACAAAAAAAAAAAAAAGCACTTACAGGGTTAAATGAGGAAGCGACCAAACCCACCCACAACACAGCGAAGCTCAACAAAGCTCTCCTGACGGATCTGACTATGTATGTTCCACAAATTCCTAAAGTAGCAATTAAATTAGCAAGAAGCAAAGTGGGTAGAAACAAGATATAGAGAGAGAGAGAGAGAGAGAGAGAGAGAGAGAGAGAGAGGAAGAGAAAGAGGGACGATGTAGTGAGAGAAAGCGAAGGAGAGCGTACCAGCTCGGCGGCGTTATGATGAGAACAAACTGCACAGGAGGTGGCTTTGAGGTTTCTTTATTTATTTATTTACTTATATTTATTTTTAAAGGTGCCTTCAATTTTTTAATAAATAATAAGAATAAAAAAGTATTTATCAGTTGTATTTTTTGGGCCTAAAAATGATTTCTTTTTTTTTTCCAATGTTGATAATTAGGATTTTATTTTGGTAGACATAACAAACAACTCGGCCTTTTGACTGCCCCACCAAACCGTCAAGTCAAAAGAAATTTTGAATAGAGTTGGGCCAAAATAAACATGTAATAAAGCTCAAGGATTTTGAGGAAAGTTAGGTTTAAAACTCCCCTAAGATGTCTGCCAGAGGTTTTCTCTTGATTTGTTTTTTTTTTTTTTTAATCTTTATAATGATCATTCCTGCTAATTCTGTAGTTCATATGATTCACCATATAATAATTATTCATGCCATTTATTTTAAATTTAAAATAACTAAGATCCAATATGCCTATCTATATCTACGGGCTAGCCCCGTGTGATCTGATATAAATAATCTAATTAACTCATTTAAATTTTAATTTAATTGTTATTAATTTAAATAATTCATAATTTATAATTTAATTTATTTGTAAATTTTAAATTAATAAATTAAAATTTTTGAATAATTTGTAAAATTTAAAATTCAAATAATTCAGATTTAAAATTTGAAATTTAAAATATTTGAAATGATGTGCAATATATTTAATTAAATCAAAATTAGATAATACAAAATCAAAATATTTAAAATTTGAATTGCTTGAAATTTAATAAATTCATAATTCAAAATGCCAAAATCTCGAATAACTTGACACTAAAATTAACCCTACTCAAAGGGATTCGGAGCTATGTTTTTAGAATTTTCAAAACACACTCTTGTGACTCATCTTCCATAACTTGCAATTATTCAATAAAGAAGAATCCCAAGTGGTATATTTGAAACAAATAATTTTGTACTCTAACGCAATAGATCGCATCACATCTAATCATTTATTTTTTGGGGGGTTAAAACAAAATTTAAATTATAAGTTATATAATTTATAAAAAAAAATCATTGTTATAAACCTTGCACGTCATTCTCATAATTAAAATTTAAAATTTTAAAAATATTTCTAGTAGGATATAGAGTCAAATCTTCCCGTGGGATGGCACATAAATTGATTGTTTCATGTATTCCGGAAAGTAAAGCACAGAGTGGCTATGAGTAGGCTTGAGAATTAGGGAGATGAGGCAAAGAAAATGACACCACAGAAAGCCAGCAGCCCAACACAGAATTAAACTCTGGTCTCAATCATGAGTCTGGGAAGAGAAAAGAGCTTTCTTAATGCTAATTCTTTTGGAAAGATTTAATCATGAATTTATGAAATAATGTCTTCTATGACAACTTTATTTTTACATAAATTAAATTCATTTGATTTATTTTCACAAATTTTTAGACAAGATGTCAAGAAGTATATATATATATATATATATATATATAATAAACTAAACTTAATGGTATAGAGTCAGAGTGGAATTATTAGATTCCAGGCTCTTGAACAAGAAAGAAAAAGTTTGAAATAGTTTGGCTGAGAAGATCATATTATTCAATTCAATCATGCCCAGTGCCCATTGAGTGAGCAACCTTTTGTTCATCTCTTGCATTTTAAATGCTCACTGACAGCTCATGCGAGCAGACAAAAAGGCATGTCCAATGGTAATGGCAGTGCTGTAGTCATGGTAACCATTATTTTTAATTATGATAACCGTTGGGGGAGGTTGCTAAAATGCACCAACTCTATACTTTGGATGCTTCTCATGCTCTTGGGTTTCGTGCTGAGCTCTTGAATACTTAAAAAAAAAAAAATTTTTTTTTTTTTAATATTTGTATCGGTTCTCTGAAAAGCTACATGGGAATGGCAAGATCAAACTTCGTGGTTGGCGTTTGTTGTTTGTGAAAGGGATCTCCTTTCATCTGGGTTGATGTTTTCAAAGCCAAATCTTCCGCCATTTTAGTCAAATGGCTTCTTCTTCTTCCTCTTCTGCCTATACAAAACATTAAAAAAAAAAAAAACCAGAGAGAAGGTAACTAATTTTAATATGCCATTAATCCGACAAAAAAAGACAAACACTGGTTTCTGTCCCTGCCAGTTTCCATGTCAGTACCATTGTTATCTTGTCTGTTTCTCATTTTCTTAGTATGAAAAACGTCTCTTTTTGTTTATAAATTATTATTATTATTATTATTAGTATTAAATCAAACATTTTGTTGGAGTCTCTGCTTCTTTGAGAGCCATTTGGAATTTATTTTTTTAAAAATTTTCTTTGTGGAATTGGTTGCAGCTTTGTTTCTTTCTGAGCTAAGGACAGTTTGCAGCCGAGCACTCTCGTTTTTTGACCGTTTTTGTCTCTAAGGCCTGTGCATCAACGAGATTGAGAATGCACACAGGGTTTTTGGGGCTGAAAGTTTTGATCTTCGATGAAACAGTGAAGAAAACGTGCACCCCATTTGGGATCTGCTGCTAGCATCTTGCGTATAAACGAGATTTAGCTACTGCTCTCTTTGGGGGCTCTTGAAAAATCGAGAGGCATAGTGGTCTAAGGGTTCCAATAGCACTTTATCTGACAAAACTTGAAGATTTTTGGCGGAGGAGAAACAGCCAATTACAAAAATGCCGTTTTTAGGGAGTAAAGTTTGAGGTTCTGAAGCTGAGTGCTTCTCTCCAATGGGCGTTTGGTCTTCCTGGGAACAGAAGTCTTAGCCTCTCAAAGGATGTCTGCTTCAAGATCTATGGCAAGTTGAATTGAGCAAAACAAGGATAGGTTCATTTGGATTGGAAATTTGCATAAATGAAGACTCTTCTTTAATATTCTGTAATCCTTCTGTTGTGATAAAGATAGAGACTTGGGCTGCAGTTGGCTTTTGTCTCCGAAATATGTTTTCAACGTGAGCTTGGAGCGCTGCTCTCAGTGTTATTTTAGAAATGGGTTGTGCTGTATCAATAATTGAAAAGGAAGAGAGGGTTCAGATTTGCAAAGAGAGAAAGAGGCTAATGAAGCAATTGGTGGGGCTTAGAGGAGAATTTGCAGATGCCCAGCTGGCTTATCTGAGAGCACTGAAGAATACTGGTGTAACCCTTAGGCAGTTCACTGAATCAGAATCATTAGAGCTTGAAAACACCTCTTATGGCCTGGCAGCGCCTTCGTCACCACCTTTTCCTTTGCCTCCATCGCCACCACCACCTCCTCCTTTTAGCCCTGATTTAAAAAGGTCCAACAATAATCAGAAGGAAGAAGTTTCACAAGAAGAAAGCATGACAATTGATGAGAATGATTGTTCCACTCCACCACCTCCTCCTATTACAAGTTCATCTTGGAATACGTGGGATCCTTTTGAGCCTTATTCACCACAACATCGGGAGGAGAGTGACATGGTGGAACTCATGGTGGAAGAGGAAGACTGGGCAGAGACTAGAACAGAGTTTGAGGAAGAAGATAGAGAAGAGGGAGCTGTTGGCAGTGGTGCTGCAAATTCACTTCCTGAGAAGCAGCTGAGACAACAACCTGTAGAATTGGTTGACGATAACTCATCCATGATGAGCTGCTATACTAAGGACACTGCAGATATGGCCATGGTGGAATGGAAAAGCAAGAAGACCTTGGAGGGTATTGTTAAGGAATTGGATGATTATTTCCTGAAGGCTTCAGCTGGGGGGAGTGGCATAGCTGTTCTCATGGACATCTCTAAAGGGGATACTTCCCTGCTACAAAATTTCAAGGAAAATAAAAGTAAACACTGCCCCTTATAATACAAAAAAGACTTTCTTTGCCAATATTTCCTTTCTCAGTGCACCATTCTTCCATACCTACATCCACACCCACATCAACCATCCCATGCAAGAAAGGCATTGCTTTGGTACTTGAGTTATAATGAGAACTCTGATATGGTACATTCATTCAATAACATTTGAAGTTTCATTCAGCAGAAGTATGCTGAAATTGATTAGTAATTCTACCAATTTTACAGTTCTAATTGCGGAAGAAACTGTTTTTATACTATCATCTCTTTACCATAGGCCTTTGTTGGAGGCTTGTTTTTGCAGTTAGGCTAGGGTTTAACTTTGTTCTGACTTTAAGTCCTTAGGTCTTTACTGTTGCAAGGACTTGCACTAGGTATGCCTTGCTTTCCCCATCTCATTCAGTATCTCAGCTGTTGGTCTTATATACCATCTGGATATGTTTGGAACATGTATAACCATAAATGCACATTCTTCTTCTATTCTAAACCATTGTGAGTTGGCTGTTCTGTGCAGCAAAAAGGGGAAAGGTAAAAAAGAAAAGAGACTTTCTGGGAGATACTTTTGCATAAGACACTAAAGCATGGTAGAAGAGGTGTTTTGGGATAGATAAGTTGAAAATTTTTTTATCCCTATGTTCCTTTTATGACAACTTTTAGGTTAAGCTCAATGATCATGCAGTGGCCCCTAGACACATATAGGCCCCATATTATTTGTTTGTGTTATTGGCATTAGGAGGTCACCTCAACATATTTAGATTTTGTTTGGTGACTGGCAATGAGAGGCCAGGAAGGGAGACAAGTCTTGCAGTTTCATTCTTCTGTTTGTGATCTGGCCTTATGTTCTTGCTTGCCAAAATTGCTGAAAACAATATAATCTATGTCAGCATCTAAGTGAATGTATAGTTGATCAATTTTTGCCCTTTGTTCTTGCCAATAGACTTTTGTTACAAAGTCTCTCTTTATTTTTTAGGAAAGAGGAGTAATTCAGCAAAGGTATTCAGTGCACTATCGTGGAGTTGGTCTTCTAAGTCACTTCAATGTGGAAAAGATGCTGCCGAGGCTTGTAGTTTGAGTGAACCATGCAAGCCAGGAGCTCATCGCATTACACTTGACAAATTATATACTGCAGAGCAGAAACTTTACAAAGAAGTGAAGGTAAGTATGCTATTTGAGTAATGGTCATTAAAAAAGAATGGTATTTGAGTCATAAGGAGCCATATCTAACATGTACATGTTCATGGACACTCTGATTAAATATCTTAGTATGCTTTGAACTGAAAATGGTAACCCTTTGTAGTTTTGGCTTGTCTCGGTCTCTGTCTCCCTCTCTCTCTCTCTCTCATGCAGATTTCACACTCTAACTCTTAGAACAGTGCTATAATTGAAAGAATTTAGTAGCTTCATGTGAAAGGCATTTTTCATTTTTCTGGCAAGTTAATATTTCCTTGTGATTAATCACATTTTTTTATGTCTTTTTGATAAATGATTTGAATGAGCGATTCACATGTTGTTCATTGCACCTCATTTTCCCTTTTGTTTATTTCCTCTGGGGCCTGTGTTTTGTCGAAATACCCAGACATTGCATTGCTCTAAGCAGCCCAAGTGGTGCTTCAACCACTGATCTTGTGACTTTAAGCCTTCTCTTGTGTTGAGAGTCACTTTTGTATGTAGGGATGCTTTCCCAGATGTAGGAAGCAGACAGTATCTTTTATTTTTCCTGTTTGTACCTTTCAATATTGCTTTGACGTGTTCCCTTTTTTCTGAATGTAGTTAAGATCCTGAGGAAAATATTAGAACCAAAAAAAGGGAAAAAGACAGAAAAAAGCTGCTGAATGTTGACCACCATGCAACATAATTGTTAAATATAATGATACATGCACAGATTTTTAGGGGATTGGAAAAAACTGCCATGCAATTGAGTTAGTTTGATTTGTTACTGATTCATATATTATACTCTACATGTCCCTGCCTTCTAATGGTTTTGATCATTGTCACATTGTAACGATCAGGAAGAAGAAATGACCAAATTAGACTGTGAAAAGAAATCCATGCTATTGCTAAAGCAAGACGAAGAAAATCATGACTGGACCAGGACAGAGAAAACCCGGCTGAGTGTTGAGGATTTGGAGACTGAAATCAGACATCTGCAGCATTCAATAAGTGGGACGTGCTCCTTTATACTGAAACTCATTGATGTGGAGCTATATCCACAGCTTGTTGCATTAACTTCCGGGTAATGAATACAACGTGCACCTTGTACGCTCCTTTTTATTGTTTTGTTTTCTGAATGCAATCTGAAAAATTTGTATTAGTTGGTTTAGGACAAGGAAAATGATTGCGTAGAGAGATTGAGGGAAACAAACTAAAAATGTTACTCTCCGGTTTTGGAAAAGAATAAGCTGTCTATAAATTCTAAAATACATGTTGCAAAGAAGACTGATGTAAGAAATTTACTGTTTTGAAAATTGATGTAGCACATGATTTTTGTTGAACTTCAAGGGTTACTTTGTTCATGCACTATCTTCCAACTTTGTTTTTTCATTTAGTATAACTTCATATGTTGTGCGGAGTATAACTGTAGAATATCTTGGGTAGATCATTGTCCAAGACAATGACAAAATTTGTAGGTATATGGTGTTACTTTTGTACATAGCAAGATCATAAATGATTATAACTTAAACAGAATTAGGACAATAATATGATTTTAGGATGCAAGCATAAGGTAAATGTTTGGTTTACCAATTCATTGAGATATGTTGACGACCGGGACTGTGCATGTTTGAGATAACTCCCTAGGATGTTTTGGCTTGCCACAAACTTTTTGTTGCTTTTATATTTTAATGAAGATAATACTCCTCTTGTGTCCATCCATCCTCTAATTCACATTCTGACTTTGATTCAAATAATCTCTGCAGTGTAGTTTTTACTGAGTCACTTATCTCTTTCCTCATCCTGTCGAAGTTAACACCACTATTCAAGTGATAGAGCACATACTGATTTTCAGTCCCTAGTGGATATCAGTCCTTTCACATTGACTGTCAACTTTCTGCCATGAAATGAAATCCTGCAAACTCGTTAGATATCGTATGCAAGATTTTGTGAGAGCTCAGTGTTTCTTTTATCTCAATAGCATGTGAAATTGATGCCAGACATCACCTCAAATTTTTGCTTCTTCACTTGATTGCTTTTACAGGCTGAAGAATATGTGGAGAACAATGTATGAGTGTCACCAAGTTCAGAACCATATTTCCCAGCAGTTGAATTGTCTCACTGACAATCAAAACACTGAATTTGGTACTGACTACCGTCGCCAAGCAACAGCTCAGCTTGAGTCTGAAGTCAACTCCTGGTATCTCAGCTTCTGCAAACTTAAGAGATCCCAACGAGAGTATGTAGGGACCCTCTGCAAGTGGATCCAGCTAACGAACTGTCTTGTAGATGAACAGCAGCAGAGTAGTTGCTTATCCTTGGTTCATGAGCTCTGCGAAGAATGGCAGCTTGGGTTAGATAGATTACCTGATAAGGTACTGCTGTCTTTTCCCCCTGAATGTTAGTTTTCCTTGGTATCTATGACCCACGTTGCTGATATGAATTCTGAACCATGTGCATCTACAAGGTTTATACATACCGCAGTGTTGGCCACAATGTCCATGTTTTGAGGCAATGAGTCGGCAGGGAGATGATCTCATGGCTATGGTGTCTTGGCAGTTACTGTATGATTTCATAATTGAAAACAAGCACCTTTGATTATGCCATGTTAAAAATAAATAAATAAACAAACTGTGTTGAGATGCAAGTGGATATCCAATTTAGATTGAGAAATTTCATGATTGGATTTATCCTTTGGTTGTTGCCACACGGGATGATAACTTGTTGCAGTTTGTGTGCGATTCACCACTAGTATTTTGAAATATGGAAACCTCAAATCATGAGCATCTTCCAATCTATTAGTTTTAAAAGTTCATAGATCTTCTTATTGTGTTTGGGAGCATATTTACCCAATTGGTAGCATATATGCGTACAGGGTCATTGGAACATACTTTCCCCTTGTCTTTGCCATGCAAAAATTAAGCAAATGACTTTTGTTGACATGGAAAAATAAGCCATGACTTTTATGGACATAATTGGGTCAGATGTCGTAATTGACCAAGTGCTTGTTGGAAGCGTACTCCAGATTCTTACAATTTTTTAGACATTTTCTGCAGATAGCTTCAGAGGCAATCAAGAGCCTTCTGTCTGCTATCCAGTCCATAATGCAGAAGCAGGTGGAGGAGCACTACCTGCATAGAAAATCTGATAAGCTCGAGAGAAGGTTGCAAAAGGAGTTGTTGTCACTAGCCGAAATGGAGAAAAAGCTTGACTTGAACTCTGCTGCCAGAGGCACGCAATGGGACTTGAGCCCAAAGCATCCTTTGTCGCTTAAGCGTGCCAAAACCGGAGCCTTAAAGAAGCGCGTGGACACCGAGAAGAACAAGTATCTAAACTCTGTCCAGGTTACCAGGGTCATGACTCTGAACAACCTGAAAACAGGTCTCCCTGATGTTTTCCGGGAATTGATGGGATTCTCAAGTGCTTCAGTTCAGGCCCTCGAGGCTGTTCAAAACCATGGGGAGGCAGCTGTTGATCGCGAAGCATTGGAAAACTCAACAGACTAGGTGTTTTGAGAAATGGAATGGAAAACTACATAAGCTTGTTGAAGTAAAGTTTCCTTGGCATACAAGATTACAAGGATGCGAGTGAAATTATAGTCAGGTGCAACAGCAGCAGCTATGTTTTGCTGATTATACTCTAGGAAGTTGGTGCACTTCCAATGCAGTCAATTTCTAAGATTGAGGAACAGGGCATGTATGTGGCACAATGAACTGAGGTTGTGCTTAACATCTCTTTATTGTCTTGGTTCTGAATTTGATTGTGGTTTTTCTTGTGTCAAAGCATTTCTGAGATTGCTCATCAGTATTTTTACTTCTTTTTTTTTTTTCTTTCTTAAAACACTGGAGTGATTATTTTATTTAACTCTTTTTTCTTTAAATAAAATAACAGAGCTTAATACACACTAATGTTCTTATTAAATACTTAAATTAATTTCTACAAATTTTTCATAGTCATCCGAATAATTTTTGCCCGCCGCCCATCGTTTGTAGTCATCAGAAATATTTTCCGCGTGTCGTTTTACAGAAATAACAGCGTGTAGATGACACAGTTGTCACCGTCACGTCCCGCAAGGAAAGGAAAGTAAACTGAAAAACCAAAAAGGAAGGCGAAACTTGTGCTCCTGATGGAGATATCAGTGCAAAAATTCCAACGAGCAAGTATTAGTCATTGTCTAGACTGACTTGCAGTTAACGTTGATGGCCTTTGTCTACCATGGGTGTCGGTAATAGTGCTTAGGGACGCCGAAGGATCAGATGGGTGTCGGTAATATTTTATTAAAAATCTAGCTTTGCTGCCCCACCATTGGCGTTTGGAGTCCTTCGGCTTGCCTATTTCTCAGAGGGTGCCCATAAATTGCAATCAAATCCCACTCTTGTGAATAACCAGCAGCGCAAAAACAGATCAGCTAAAAACAACATGAAGTCGCCTTTAAGTCTCTCCGTGTGCGTTATCTTAAGCTTCCTGCTCTTCCTGTCTTCATTTCTTCATAATGTTTCTGTTGCTTTGGCCGCCTCTTTTCTGGGTCATCCATTCTGCCAGCGTCACGACCGCCTTGCCCTCCTGCAGTTCAAACAAAGCTTCGTAACAAGCGGCTCTGCCTCTCGTCGTCCTTCGGCGTATCCAAAGATCGAATCTTGGAATCTCCAAGGCGGGCATGGAGATTGCTGCACCTGGGATGGCGTCGAGTGTGATAATAGCACCGGTCATGCGATCGGTTTGAACCTTAGTAGCAGCTATCTCCGTGGTTCCATCAACTCCAACAGTAGCCTCTTCCGTCTCGTTCACCTCCGCAGTCTTGATCTCTCTGACAATGATTTTAATCAGTCGGAAATACCATCAAGTTTAGGCCATCTTTCCAAGCTAATCCATCTTGACCTTTCCTTTTCTGCATTTTATGGCCCAATCCCGTCAGACATTTTAAAATTGTCAAAGTTGATTTTTCTTGATTTATCCGTTGATTTCTCTTCCATGGGTCAATTAGTGCTTAAGATGCCGGATTTTCCAATGTTATTGCAGAACCTGTCTACCCTACAAGTTCTTCATATCGGTGGCATATACATAGCGTCCACTGTGCCTGTTTCCTTGGCTAACTTATCTTCTTTAACATCACTTCGTTTAGAAGGTTGTCAGTTGTACGGTGAATTTCCTCTAGCTGTTTTCCGACTGCCAAATCTACGGGTTCTTGCTGTGACACAAAATGAGGATCTGAGTGGTTATTTACCTGAACTTAACTCAACCAGTCCACTTCAGGTATTGGATCTTAGAATAACAAGTTTCGAGGGAGAACTACCAGCCTCACTTGGAAACCTCCGTTCCTTGCAATTTTTGAAGACTACCCGTAGCAAATTCTCTGGACAAATTCCGGCTTCATTTGCAAATCTCACAGAGCTTGTTCAGTTGGGCCTCGGGGGAAATTCTTTAGAGGTTCCGAATGTTTCTTCCCCGTCCTGGGTTGGTAGGCAGAGCAAACTCACCTTTCTAGGCCTTGAGAATGTTATACTTAGTAGCGAGATTCCTCCTTATATTGCCAATTTTACTCAACTTAAAATGTTTTCCCTGCTCCAATGTCAAATAGTGGGTCGAATCCCATCTTGGCTTTTAAGGATGACTCAACTATCGGTTCTGTCGATCTCTGGCAATGAATTGCAAGGGGGGATTCCGGATTCAGTCTCTCAATTATTCCAGTTGACGTCTTTAAGTCTACGAAACAACATGTTGCGGGGACCCATTCCAGGCTCAATCTTCCAACTGGGTAGTCTTCAACATCTTGATCTTTCTGATAATAAATTGAGTGGCACAATAGAGTTAGACTCATTTTTTAAGCTCCAAAACTTGACAGACCTGGACTTGTCAGACAACATGTTGTCATTTCCCGCGAGGTCCATCCCTAACACTACTCATCAAAAGTTTGCGTATTTGGGACTTGGATCTTGCAATTTAGGTCACTTTCCACTCTTCCTGCGCGATCAAGATCGCTTGGAGGCGCTGATCTTATCCCACAACCAAATTGAAGGCATGATACCTAGATGGATATGGAATATCAGTCAAGACACTCTAGAGGAGTTGGACCTCTCAGGAAACTTCATCACAGGTTTCGAACACGCTCCACCTGTCTTTACATGGACTCAGCCCTTCGTTCTAAACCTGGGCTTTAACATGTTACAAAGTTCACTTCCAATACCACCACCAACAATCAAGGCGTACCTTGCCCCCGGAAATAATTTCACAGGTGAAATCCCATCTCAATTTTGTAGACTCAATTGTCTTGGCTACCTTGATTTATCCAACAACAATCTCAGTGGCGTGCTTCCTCAGTGTTTGGAGAGTTTAAGTGCCACTCTTGAAATGCTGGTTCTTGATGGCAACAATTTTCGCGGTAGGGTTCCTCCCATGCATCCAAATGCCTGCAATTTGAAGGAGCTTACGCTGGGACGCAATCGTTTAGAAGGGCAGCTACCAAGATCATTGGCAAATTGCAAAAAACTAGAGATTTTAGATCTTGGAAACAACCAAATAAGCGATGCTTTCCCCATTTGGTTGGCAGCACTGGAGCAGCTGAAAGTTCTTGTTCTACGGTCCAACCGGTTCAATGGCATGCTCAGAGTTCCAGAATCGGAATCCAGTTTCCCCATGTTGCGCATTGCTGACCTCTCTCAGAACAATTTTTCAGGCCGATTGCCAGCGCAGTTGTTTTTGAATTGGAATGCGATGAAGATAATGGATGCAAGTCGATTAGCTTACATGTATACATCCGTCACACTGCCATTGAAAGGCTCAGAATACCTTGTGGAAGACTTTTTGTACCAAATTTCGTTAAATAACAAAGGAAGGAAACAACAATACGACAAGATTTTAGACTTCTTCGTCGCCATGGACCTCTCGGGTAATGGATTTACGGGGGAGATTCCGACATGCATTGGGAACCTTTACGGGCTTCATATGCTGAATCTTTCTAACAATGTTCTCAGTGGCAGCATTCCGACATTCCTGGGGAATCTGACGCAGCTCGAGTCGTTAGACCTTTCTCGGAACAGACTCACCGGGGAGATTCCTCAGCAACTAACGCAGCTGAACTTCCTCTCTGACTTCGACGTATCTGAAAACAACCTGACAGGGCCTATACCGCAAGGGGGGCAGCTCGACACCTTTCAGAACAGCTCGTATGAGGGGAACTCGGGCTTATGCGGGAAGCCTTTATCGAGGAAATGCGGAAATTCGGGGGCTTTGCCGCCGTCAACCACAAGGCCCGGAGAAAACGAAGATACCAGACCTTCATTTGAATTCGGCTGGAGACCAGTTGTGATTGGGTATGCCGGCGGGCTCTTGGTTGGGTTGACGGTCGGGCACGTCGTGGTTACTTGGAAATATGAATGGTTCGTGCAGACTTTTAGGGTCGGCCCACGGAGACGGACGAGAAACAAGAGGCGCAGAAATTGATCCACCGCTGGTGGTTCCGTTGTGTGTTTGATGTATGTCCCTGTCCGACAATGATGCGAGATGAAGCGTTGCGGCGCGAGTACGAGCATTTTGTAAAGTAAAAATATTGAAAAATAAAAGTGCTGTTATTAAAAATTGTATGTTGTTTTATAATAATAGTAGTAATAATGATGATAAAAGAATTTAGTAAAATTATGACTGTTTAATAAGGTTATTGCTAAAATAATTATTAGTATATAAATTGATTAGAAGGATTACGAATGGAGAACAATTGATACAAAATATCATAATCTGATTATAGAATCCACCTGTCGTGTTTACAAATATTCTGTGAACCAAAAAACGAGGAGTCCCCAGACAACATTAAAAACGAGCGAGCCTAATTCCTGCTGCTGATCTCGCATCTTTTGCTGCTGCGCCCGTAGTTTTGCCCCCTGGAATCGGCAGTGCCAGGGCAAGAATCCTCGCTTGTGGGAACTGCCTCTTCGGGATGTTCTTGGTGTCTTGACAACCAAGAACCGAAGGGGCCATCCGTTCTCGATGAAGAAAAAGGGTCGTTTCTTGGACTGCAACGACGACTCAATCTTCCCGTCGTGGGCTTTTTTCTTTCTGGGCTCCGACAGAACATCCAGAGCCCGAGCGATCAACTTGAAGGCGCTCTCTGCGGCAACCGACTGGTTCTTGTCCGGACGAACCAAGAGGGCCAGTTTCTTGTAGTGTTTCTTGATGGCGCCGGCGTCTACCTTAGAGAGAGGACGGCGGCAACCTTTGAGTCTGATTGACAAGACCTGGTGCCAAGTGGCCTGCGACAACACTCCCTTGTGAATCATGTAGGCGGCGAGGTAGCCTTCGATGCCTGGCAATCTGGGGTCGTACTCCACGGCTGACACTGCATGCTTAAGAGCTCTGTCGATGTCTCCACGGCCGAAGCTCTCTTCAGCCAATTCTCTTGCCTTCTCGGCCGCGGCAGAATCGAAGCTCAGGGAACCGGGCATGGTCGAAAGATGTTTGAGGAGGAAAGAGAACAGAAAGATGGTTTCTTTCTGGCGAGACAAACAGAACAAACTGGAACAGAAGACGAGAAGGGGCTTCTCTCTAGTCCTCTGTTTGTGCCCGCCTGTGTTTGGTTTTCTTTGTAATGTTTAGGAGTTGGGTTGCTTGGGGTGTAGGCAAAGAATATGTAAATATATATATATATATAGGCTATATATATTATGTCTAATAGGTCGGTGTGTTTATTTTCCAATTTATTATAATTATATTTGACATTTTATTGAATCCACGTCCGAGTAGGATTGATGCACTAAACCTGATTGTTTGGTTCCTTACCTGATCGTTATCGTTGATTAAAGAACTTGAGAAGGTTTGGGGTTCATAAACAAGGGGGCATCCCTTTTTTTTTATTTTTTTTTTAAAGAAAAAAACAAAATTCCCCTGTTATTTTTCATCCATGTTGTTTTGCTTCGCATAATTGATAAGGCCATATATATCAAATATTGCTTAATAGTTTGTCCTCAAATTAGTCTGTCACCACATGATCTAATTTAATACATTAGTTGAATTACAGATGAGCTAACATATGAAATTAATACATTATTATCCAAAAAAAATTCTAAATTTTTTCACCGAAAAAGTACCATAATTTTTAAGATAACAATAATTTTACTATGTTATAAATCCTACTTGTTAAATTACTTTAATTTTTTTTACGGCATAATTTATCTGCGTGGCAACTTTTTCTCCTAACTTTTATATGATTAGATTAGATTGCAAATTTTAGTTTGAACAACGAAAAATCAGAGAGCAAATTTAAAATTAAAAAGAAAAAAAAAAGAAAAGAAAAGGAGTAATGGGCTAGAAAAACTGAAATTCCCCTGTGGGGGCCCCACTCGAGACAAACAAACAGGGGAATCAACGAACCGCGTCAGCGTCATTAAGCAGCAAAGAACATTCTGTAAGAACAGCACCAGATTGACCAGAGCCAGCCCCGAAGAGAGAGAGAGAGAGAGATTGAAAATTAGGATGGCGGGGGCCGGCGAGAAGCCGCTGAGAAAGATAGCGGAGGCATTCAAGGAGCTAGCGGACGCCGTCGAGTCGCCGGCGGCGGAAGTGGAGGTGGGGCCTCTCTCCCACGCATGCTCCCTCGTGTCCCCTCTCTTCGGCTGCTTGGGCATTGCCTTCAAGTTCGCCGAGATGGATTATGTTGCCAAGGTACCACCTTTTTTTTTTTTGCTCGGATTTTTCTTCTCTGAATTTCCAATGCTTAATTCGATCTCGTTTAGAAAATGGGTTTCTGTTAAAATTTTGGCTCCCCACCCCCCACCCCCAAAAAAGGTTCATGATCTTGTACGCGCATCGCAATCGGAATCGATCAGGACATTGCAAGGTTTGCTGGATAGAGATGTGGAAGGGCATTGTGTGAGAAAAGCAGGTAGCCATTCTAGGAATTTGTTGCGGGTTAAGCGCGGCCTCGACATGGTTAAGGTGTTGTTTGAGCAGATTCTTGTTACAAGGTATGTTTTTATGTGCCTTCATTTGACTTCAATTCCATTAGTGTTCTTGGTGTGTAATGCCTGTCAATTCTTTTGGGTTTTTAAACTGTATGGTAAAGTTTGAAAGTTTAAGGGACGCGCTTAGTGTAACGGTAAGGATAAACTATTGTGATTTCGAGGATCACTTGTTACAGTCTGTTTGTGAAGACAAGAGAACACTAGAGTTAAGGTGTTGTTTGAGCAAATTCTTGCTACAGAGTATGCTCATGCGTTAATTTGACTTCAAGTCTGGTGTTATTGGTGTATAATGCCTGTGAATCCTCTTAGGTTTTTGAGTTGTATAGCAGTGCCCAAAAATTTAAGGGCGAGCCTTAATAAAACGGTAAGATAAAGTTACCCCATTGTGACTTTCACTGAGTTGCAGAATTGTGAAAACAAGAGAAAATTGCGTGCGAGTGATGCCCTTTAGCAAAGTTTGTAGATTTGTGGCCCATCCAGATCAGAAATTCTCCATACAATTAATAGTTGGTGGACCCAGTTGAGCAGCATTGATGTGTAACAAAAGTGATGAGGTCTAGTGGGTGTTAAGGACCATTTTGTGTTTTAGATATTCTGTTGGGCTTTCCTAAATGTTTATTTGAATGTACCTTGTGATCTCACTCTGGACTATCTTGGGTTCATGTGGAAGATTCTAGTTTGGAAGCATTATATTCAATGAACCTGTAGTCACCTATTGATGTCTAGGTGATGACTACTGTTATCTGGGCATTCTTCTGGAATGCTGCTTTAATGCTTTATATGATTTGTTTCTATGGGTTAAAATTGCCTGTTCTGTAGTAATGTGGTTGTGAAAAAATGGTGACAACTAAATAAGTTATGGGTCAATTTGACAAATTTCTGTTGTAAATGTGGAAATAATTCTCCATCCTAGTGTCGGTGATCATCAGAAAAGACCAGTTAACTGTCTTTTAAGTTGGCTAGATGATAAAGAGAGATCCGTTGAGGACAATGAAAGAATCAGTTGCCCATAACAGTTTTGGAATATGCAATGCTGACCAATGGCTTCAATTGTGAGGAGAATGCTTTATATCACATGCATTAGTAGGCTGAGGGAAAAATTATATTGAGGTTCTAAGAGATTGCTGTTTTATGGACAGATTCTAGAACACGAACTGCCTTCAGATATGGTAAATCTCTGAATTTGACTTTGCCATTGATCTTGGTGATTAGGGTCAGTCCTTGATGTTTAACTTCTTGGAAACAGCGAAGCACAGACTAGGTGTACCCATGTGTTGTTTTGACTGTAATTGTTTGTGTTTTGTGGTTCTGAGTGATAATAAGAAAAGGAAAACAAATTGGACCAAAAAAAGCAATTAATGATGTTCTTGGAGATGTTGAAATGATTGTGAAAATTGCAAAACAGTGAACTGCAAGTCAACTGATTTGGTTTTAACTTGTCCCGTCATTTTAGAAGTGTTTTAAAAGCCACAATGCAATGTCAAATGAGCCCTAGACTGGCCCTTGTGGCTATGTTCCGACCCAAAAATATGTGACAAATATCTGAAGTCTATGTACATCTTAGTTTTTTACAGATCAATCAGAAGTTCGGATTAGGAATTAGCTATACAATCTTAAAACCATAAAGGGTGGTTATGGTATTTTTCCTGTAATTGAGAGGAATGGATGGGGATGCAGTTGGTCCTCTTTTAAATTCAGGTTTGTTCATTTAGACAATGTATAATTCATCTGCTTATTATCTGAATACTTGTTCTGCCTGTAGATTGCTATTTTATTACAAGTTTGCTATATTGGATTGTGCTGAATATTTGTCTGCTAACTGCCCCCCATTTTTTTGGTTTTTGCCATTTACTCGCTTCCAATTAAAGTCAAACTTAGAAAAATAGGTTTTCATTTTGTATTAAGTGTAAGTGAATCTGGGCGCATTTATGAGTTATGGCAGATTGGGCATCCTATACGAGTTCATATGTTCTAATTACAGTCAGAAGGAGAAGGTTAACATTTCCTTCTATCCCATGGCAGGGGTGAGTCTTTGAGAGACCCAGCTTCCAAGGCTTATGCACAGGTATTTGCTCCCCACCATGGGTGGGCTATCAGAAAGGCTGTTGCTGCTGGGATGTATGCCCTTCCTACCAAAGCACAACTATTGAGGAAGCTCAACGAAGATGGTGAGTTCTCGCACCATTTCATAATGGTCTTTGAATGTGTTCCAAAAGGCATACTTAAAACCCAAAATCATCACTAAAAACTTGTTCAATAACTGGCCTTACCCTGGCTAAGTCTGAGTGTTTCCCTTGACTCAAAAGAGAATAAAGAGACATTTTGACTGTCTTTTTTTTTGTTCCATTTCTAGTTTTATTGATTGTTTTTCTCTAATCCCCCTCCCCCCTCTTCTCCCCTCTCTACAGAGACCTCTGCAAGGATTGAAATGCAGAATTACATCACCGCATCTGCGCCGGTGATTCTATACATTGACAACCTCTTCCTCACTAGAGAACTAGGGACAGATTGGTAAGCAGAGAAAGAAACAATTTGTTGCTCATTTGATCTTTTTAAACTTAATAATTTCCAAAGCGATCATACTCTTGTGACTGTCATTTATTATGTCCAATGGCCTGTATCCACTGAATGAATGAAACCTTGCCAAACAACTGTGCCTTCAAAATAAATAATAGTACAAATGTGTTGAAGGAATTGAACCCGTGTAATCGCGGGGCTTCAACTGTTATAGCTTGTGATCTAAATTCCTTATCATGTTGAAGCACAAAGTAGTAATGCTATTTTGTCACCTGCTAAGATTTACTTGGGAGTTTTAAAGTATCATCAATTTCTCTGGAACCTTTTTCACGATCTTAAACGAAGGAAATACAATGAAGATCAGTCAAAAGCTTTTGCAATGACTAAAAAAGTGCAAATCCCTCGTGCATTGCTCCCCAAAAGGCATATTCAAGGCTCTAAACTTGGTCAAATTCGTCCAATAAGACACTTTATTTTGGATTTGGATACTGAAATCTATATACTTGTTGTGTTGCAGCAATTAGGTCTGCTTTTCACATAAATTATTACATACAAGATAAATGCCATTGATGTAATACTCAAATGGTAAGACTAATATATATTATTGATGTTTTACCAGTTATTGTATGTCTGTAGCGATCGACACACTTTAAAGATGCACTATTTTGGGAGTGGGGTGTTCAGTTTAACAATGCTAACCGTGCTAGCAAGAGTAACATACGACTATGCCACAAAAACAAATTTATATTAAATTTCAAAAATGGCATACTTTTACCGCTTTGAGAGAGGCGTCAATATACAGATTCATTGCATGAACAGGGGTATAGAAAGTGAAATCATCACTAGTACACACCGGTGCAGAACTTTTGCTTTCACGCATGGTTTTCTAGGAAGAAAGAGAAAAATAAGTTGATTAAAACCCCCTTCCCCTTCCACGCACTGACCAGATGATTTACAAATAAGAGATAGAAAGGAAAGCCATGGAACCGTGGGAAGTAGAATCATCTTACTCAAGCTCTCATCTTTACTAGATCTCAGCAGAGGTCAGTTCGTCTGGACAATTGAATACCACAAAATCTGGCACCTCTTCAATATTCTCTGCCGGCTAAGAAATGTTAAGAGAGGAAAGAAACAGTAAGGATCAAAGCAGTTCCCACATTTGGACCAAGAGAGGCAGAAGAAGGTTGTACCTGCCACAGCTGCAATAGACGCCAAAGCAAATAATCGATGATCATAACCAAGGCGAAAAGCTTGCCTGCCCAAGCGCCACAAGCGAGATACCTAATATCCAAAGGGTAAGCTCAAATTGTGTCTCTGTTAACTGTTTGTTAGTCCAATAACATCATCAAGTTCTTACACAATGATGGGGTTAATAAATCAATTTTGGATCATGTCTAGAACATGCAAATATTCGTTGTTTTCTGGAGATAATATATACCCGATTAGTAAATCTTTCACTTGCATACCGTGAGAGCCGATCCAAAAGACGTTGATTAGGGCATTTCAAAGCACGATCATATACAATTTCTGTCCTTTTTGCGATGTCATGCCAATCATAGAGCTTTTTCATCTAGTAGCCACACAAACAAAATAAAACATTCACTATTTTGAGAGTATGAGAAGTTAACAATAACAAAAAAGGAACTTCCAGATATATCATCGCTTACACGTTCATGCATAATCTGTGGATCAATTTTTGGAAGTAGAGCTATTGCCTTCTTAATTGCTTGCACCATATCTCTAGGATCCGGCTCTGAGAGTACAATCATATCTTCTGGTAGCACCTGACTTAATAGAAGGCCCAACGTAGCCGAATATATTGTTTAGGTTCTAAAAAGAATCCTTCGGCATGTCATGACTCACAAGTAAAACATTACAAACACTATTTCCATACTATCCAGAAAGAGAAGAAAACATCTCCTAATACATACCTCTGGGACACCCCCTACACGTGTACTCACGGTCAAAAGTCCACAACTTGCAGCCTCTAATATGGCTATACAGAATGCTTCAGTTAGAGAGCTGCCATACAGCCACAGGACAGAAGAATATCAATAGAATAAATTGCACTTCCACATCATATTTCAATAATGCTTTTCTTGTGCCATCTATCAGTTGCATTGATTGTAATTAATATTAATGTTTATGAAAAATTGGCCTCAAAATTATAAAGAGATAGCAACGCACTCTCTCCAAAAAGCAGGGAGATTCCTAAGACTCTTGGCAAGAATAACAAAATAAAATGGAATGAAACTTCGTCCACAGGAAAAAGCCCGGAAAAAAACTTGAAAGAAAAGAAAAGTGATGCAGAAATGAATTCAAAATAATAAAGTGTCTTTCTATGTGCTTTGTTTTATTAACTTTGTTTCCTTGCATTTTCGTATGAATATTAGTCTTAAGACATGTTTGATAGAATGTAATAGAGTAGAGAAATTACTTGATATTTCTTCCAAGAAAATTCAGCTGATCACAATTCATTGGACTCCAACACATTCCACCTAACATATTCTAGAGAAAGAAATTGTAATTTTAATTTCAAACTAGAATGGAAATATTCTTCCTAATGGAATATCATTTCCCACTTCAGTATATTCTTTTCTACAAAATTCCTTGAATTAACTAGAAGACAGCTTTGTTGTAATTTTAGCTTCTTTATCTTTCTCTTCAATATCTAAAATTTAGAAAGGATACAAACGATCTTGCAATTCTTTTTACATAGGAAGTCAGTATTTTGAACCTCCAGTCCAGAAAAAGTTAAAAAAAAGATGGCATTTTTCACCTTCATTGAAAGAGAGATGTCACGCTCCTACTTACAATCACTATTTGCAACAAAAAAAATCCTACTAGATAAAACAACACTCTAGCTGATGCTTCTACCAGCCCAGACAAAGCTCAACCTGATGCGATCTTACTAATTAATTCTGCCGATCAGTCATCATATTCACAATAAAGGAAAGTCTATATATCCTGCTAGTTGCCCGAGGCCATGCTACCTTTAGTTACTCTGTTTCCATATTCTGGACAACATTCTTTCATGATCTAAAAGGAAAGATGTTGTATTATAACAATGCAAGTCCAATTGGTAGCATGGTGCGATAAATTAGGTAACAATTATAATCAGTAGGTCCAAGAAGCATGATTGACTCCTCATCTGGGGCAAATACTGTTGCAAGAAAGCTGGACAAGCAACCAAATTGAATAAAAATGCAACAAATGAGCCAAAAATTTGTACCTGTTCAAAAATATATGGCCTGAAACCAAGACAGATTGCACATGAGAATGTGGCACAGCACCCAACATTTCAACTCGATCTTGAAGTGAATGCTTTTCCCTCATCTCTTCAAGCCGCACACGTTTGGGCCCATCTCCTCCAATAACAAAACGAACCTTCATCCACATGCAAATTAAATGAATTGAGATTAAAATGACTTTAAAGAATACAACTACAACTACTGCCCAGTGTAATCATACTCAGACATTGGTCATACTTCATAAAATTGTATATGATCTCCAAATATTATTTTCTGTAAGCCAATCAAATGCCATTCCTTAGATTGCATTTACTCTGACAGGATGCAAATCATTGCTTGTGCTAGAATAATGTGAAACAGTGAACAGAGTGGTATTGGAAAGCACAAGTCTGAATTGAAGTGATGCCCTTTGACATAACAGATGCCGTTAACAGATGATACATAACAGCATATATAATACACACCAACAGATTAATCATCATATCAAACATGAGGATAAATGTTTCAAATTGCTAGACATTTGAGTAGGGAAGAAAGCCTCAACAATACCCCATAGACCATGCTGTTGCTGACTTACAAATTGCTAATGGAGATACAATTATTTGGCAAAGTGAACTGCAGTGCCCAAAGACATAAGATTGTCCCCATAAGAAAGGATACAATTTAATATCATGCGTTGAACAACTTACATCTGGATAGAGACGGCAAACTTCTGGAATGATTTCAACCAACAGATCCGCACCTTTACGATAAACCAATCTACTTATTACAATGATAACAATTTGGTTACCCCCAGATCGTCTTGAGGCAGGCTTAAACATAGCAGTGTCTACAGCATTTGGAATTACATAGACCTTTTCTGGTGGTACGCCAGACCGTAGTACCGTGTTTTCCTTGCTTGTATGAGAAACACAGATGGCCTGGCTTACATCTGCTAAAGTAAATTGCAACACCTTGTTCATATGAATGCTTCCAACATCAGCAAAACCATAAAGTGAATGATCAGTGAATACAACTTTGTATCCCATAGTGCGTGCATGCATCAAAGCTTCATGACAAAGAGTTGAAAAGGCCTGATGTCCATGCACCAGTGATATTTTTTCTCGAATGAGGATGGTTCTTAAGATTGGGAGTGTTCCATAAAGGGTTGGAAATGTGTTTTGCATGATAAATGGTCTCCAAGGTACATAGTAAACTTTCAGGCCACCAGTCATGTATCTGACCCCTGAACGACTTCCATAAGCATGAGTCATAACCACAACCTGAAAATAAATGTGAGGAATTAGTATGCAATTGGTAATATTCCCAGCCTGAAAAGTCAAGCCTGCTGCCAATGTCTACTGAACAGGACTAAGCGCCCATAAACTTGAGAAAAATTAGTACAAATTGAGAAGAAGAGAAATGGTGCAGAGAAATTATGGCAGCCATTGATGATTTTTTTTTCCCTTTTTTGTTGACCAAAAAGTAGTACAAAAACAATTATAAAAGAGCTTTCTTTTGAGAAAGTGTCTCACTATATTTTGAAATTGACAAAACCAGTTTCCACCTATCTCCAAAAATAGAGAGAGAAAAAACAGGTTTCAAGAAAAAAATAAAACTGATGCATACACTATCCACTAATTTCCCACAAGGTCTTAAAACTCAAGCATGGACACCATCAATGTGGGACATTCCCTCCCACCACAGTTCCTTTGATAGCATAAAGTACTGCACTACTTGAAATTCTGCACCCTTCTCCCTGTCTTCTACCATTGGTTAAATGATATGGAACTGCTAGAAAAAAAAAAAAAAGGAAAGCATGTTTACAAGCCCATTGAAAACATCTGACCTTGTGACCAAGCTTTAGCAGGCATTGTGACAAGTAATAAATGTGATTTTCCACACCACCAAAGTTGGGATAGAAAAAATCTGAAACCATTAGGATTCTATGCTTCGGATGAGCCATTAAGCCAATCAATCACCTGCAAAATATATATTTACTGTTCATGGAACAGAAAGAATCCATGAGGCGAGAAGATGAACACAAAACATACACTTCTATCTACATGACAGAAGGAAGCAAGCCAATATAATTGCATAAATAGCAAACAAATTTAGCAATTATATGAAAAAAAAAAAAAAAAAAAGGTCAGAGCACTCTAAATTATATGCAACTGATGCATCTGAAAGATTCTATAAGCAGAGAAATGGGCGAAGCAGGAACTGTCTTAATTACCCAAAAATCAGCCAACCCCAGAATGGCTCAGCTCACTTCTTGATGATTTAAAATAATAAGAAACAAAGATTTATTAAAAAAAAAAACTGACAATACAACGCCGCATTAAAATTGGGGAAGACACCTAAAACAAGAATGCCATTCGATCGCTAGTTAAAAAATGCAATTTTCACAAACATAAATTGCTGAGAATACATTTGCTACTATTTACTCACATTCTCTCAGAACACGCGGAAGTAAAATGTTAATTGGAATGCCCGTCCTTCGTTAGATTTCATGATAGTTTCATATTGCCAAAAGGCAACATTGGCCTGAAATTGAAACTATCTGCCAGGAAACCATAAAAAAGAATAGCATCAAGAGGACAGTGAAGAACAGACTGAAAAGTAGTAAGACTGCAACCGAATGTGGGGCTGAATAATAAATGATAAACCAACAATTATAGAGCAAATTGTCAGTGAAAAAGAGGAAATTAAGTACCAAAAACATAACATTGCAAGACAACTTATCCCCGGATGGAGAGTGAAGCTGCCGAGCCCGGCCGAATTTCCGCCGGGTTTCGATCTCTGAGGCCGAGCTTGCCGAGACTGGGCTTCGGGCTCGACGGCGGGTCGGTTTTTGCGCCACCGGCGAGGAAGTGATCGGGTCGAGTGCCCGGCGATCCAACCAGCCGTATAAAGACAACAGCTTTATTCCTCCTCTTCGAAGACCTGATCGTTTACATTAAAAAAACAAAAATTATAAAAAAAAAACAACTATAATATTTACAAGAATTGAAAACTGATCAGTAAAACGGGTTAGCCGCTCTACCTCATTAATTAATTAATGAAAAATTTAAATTTTAATATTAAAAAAAAGAATTTAACATTTAAAATTTTAAAAATAATTTAAATTTTTAACCGCAAGACAAGACAAGACAAAAAATTATATTTCAATTATCATCAAAATTACGTAATAGCTGATTTATTTTATTTTTAAAAATTTATTTTTTAAAATATTAAAATATAAAATTTTATAATATTTTGAATTTTTAATTACCTAATTAATACTTTTTTTTTTTGAAAATCACACTAATATTTATTTTATATAATATATAAATTAAATGATACATTTTAAGCTTAAATTATAATTTTAAATTCCTTTTATTTTTACTTAATTTTTTTAAAAAAATTATTAATTATCTCTTATTTTTAAAATGTTATCGTTGGGTGGAGTGGATTTGGGCTCAAAAAGCCCATTTGACCCAATGTTTACGTGGCATTGACGTTTTTGCTGTGTCAGTACGCTCTCTCAGCGAGAGTCTAATATATACATACATATACATGTATATATATATATATGTATAAAACCAAAGTTCTTGCTTTTCTTTTTATTATTTTTGTTTTTCTTTTTTGTTTTATTTTAAGAAATTGCTCTCTTGGAAGACGAAGAAGCGTACAACCTGAATCTATTCAAAAACAAAAACACAAAATAGATGATTGTTCAATTAAATTATGGAAATATTGCAGCGATGATAGCTTGACTCTTGTGATTAGCTATTGGGAAGAGAAGAATAGGGATCCAAAGTCATAATCTTGAGTCTTTACACACAAATAGTGTAGGTTGAATCCTAAATTTGGAGCAAGACACACACACACACACACACCCCAAAAAGGGGTTGGTGGGGGAGAACTGTGAAGTTGCATCACTTGAAGTTTTGAAATTTGTCAAGAATTTCCTTCACATCACACTGCACAGTGTTGTACTGTATAATCTACAACCTCATAAATGACCCAAAAGTTGTAAGCATTTGGTGATGGATGAGACAACATAATATGGGTTGGAGAGGGTCATCTAACAATCTTGATTTTTTATTTTTTGTTGAGAGGTAAATTTTGAATCAGTTTATAGATTAATTTGATTCAAAACTTTTAAGTTTGAATAACTAAGGCTTAAATGAATATTAGTAGAGGACTGATAAGAAATATTTTTTTTTTTAAAGCAATTTTTTTTTGTTTTTTTTAATAAATTTTTTGTGTTATTGAAAAAAAAAAAAAGAAGAAAAAAAAAATCCCAATTCAGTATTAGGCCACTCACGAGTCTAAAGTCTTAAACCCTAATTTCTGCGAGCCTTCTTTATTTCTCTCTCGTTTCTTTCCGTAATCGCATTTGTATTTTAAGTAAGCCGCCGATCAAGGAGGACGACCGCCGCCAATGGACGACTCGGAAGGGGTACTCAGCTTCGACTTCGAGGGTGGACTCGACGCGGGTCCCACCGCCGGCACCGCCTCCATGCCATCTATTCCCTCCGACAATCTCCCCGCCGCCCCTGCCTCTGGCGCAAACAACCCCGCCGGTCCAGTAGCAGAGCCCGCTGCTTCTGGTGGCACTCATCACGGGCGGCGGAGCTTCCGGCAGACTGTCTGCCGGCACTGGCTGCGGAGTCTCTGTATGAAGGGCGACGCCTGCGGGTTCCTCCACCAATACGACAAGTCGCGGATGCCCGTTTGCCGATTCTTCAGGCTCTACGGAGAGTGCCGGGAACAGGACTGCGTTTATAAGCACACCAATGAGGATATTAAGGAGTGCAATATGTATGTGCCTTATTTCTATCCTTTATTTTTTGGTTTTCAGATTATCGAGCTTTAAAGTTTCAAAATTTATTAAATTACATATCTAGCTAGTATAGGGTGTAGCACCCGCCGGAGATAAATTGAGAGAGTCGCATTTGCATCTTTTTGGACTAACCAATGCTCATATTGGGGGGGGGTGATCAAATCCAATTGGACAGAGAGGAGAGAGAGAGCAAGACCTTGGTTGACTTGGAAATCCTTAATTGGGAAGGATTTAGAACAATTGGGCCTCACCTCAAACTTAATGCATAATAGAACGAAATGGAGACAGAAGATTCATGGAGCCAACCCCAATTAAATTTGAAATTAAGGCTTTGTTGTATTGAATTGCTTTTCTTAATTGTGAATTTCGTTAGGATGTCTGGTTTTACGATGGCTGAAAAAAGGTCATCTTTTCTTGGCCTCATTTCTTGGTTCGTTAGGTTTTGAGTGTATACTGGATAGTTGATCATGGGTTTCTTTTTTTTATTATTATTTTTTTCTTTTTAAATCTTGGTTTGGTTGTTGCTAACTTGGAATTGGTGGAGTTTGTGAGTTTATGATGGATGATATGAGTAGTAAGTAGAGCTAACGCTAGACTTGGTGAAAGGTTTGTGTTCCGATTTTCTTTCTATTTGTTTCTTTACTGACTTAATCTTTTAGATGCCCTAATGTACTTTTTTGTGTTTGGTTCATAGTTCTGATTTTTGCTGCACTAGTTGTCTTGCATTTGCTATTAAATTCTATTTTGGGCTGGATTCTATTCTGTTCTTTATGCCTATTTCTTTTGCATTGATAAAAACTTTCCTTCTTGTCTTATTATTTTTGTATTTTTAGTTCCTTACTGATGGATGGGGTTGACTTTGATCTTAGAATTGATATCCCTTATTTAATTTTGGAATTGAAGAAATCAATTGTCTTTTTCTTCAAAGCAAGAAGCTCCCTGTTTCTCATGGTGATAGTCTTGAGTGTATGAAGACTTGGATTTTGTATATGATGCAGACTTGCAGTGCATGATGTCAATTTCTGCTTCTTGAATATTGATGGATGACCCCCTCGGCATGTAGACCAACTGGCTTGACCCAGTCAATAGTTATAAATCATTATTAAGCTTAGTTGAGAATGATTCAAAGAGCAAGATTGATCATATTGCTGGCCTTAGTTCTAATTTTCTTTTTTTCTATTCTTTCTCTTTTTCTTTTTCCAGAAATTGTTTGGTTCACTAAAATGACCTTTTTTTTCTTTTCAATTTAATCTATTAAACTTGAATGGATTAGGATGTAGGGGATCAGTTTTGAACTTTTCTTTGAGCAAATGAAACAATTTTCATTTCTCAGAAGAGTCTCACAGCTGTTGGATTGCTGTTATTGCAGGTACAAGCTGGGGTTCTGTCCTAATGGTCCTGACTGCCGTTACAGGCATGCGAAGCTGCCTGGCCCACCACCTCCGGTGGAGGAAGTGCTTCAGAAGATTCAGCAATTGACTTCTTACAACCATGGAAACTCAAACAAATTTTTCCAACAAAGAGGCACTGGTTTTCCCCATCAAAATGAAAAGTCCCAGTTTTCACAAGGCTCCAGTACCATCAGCCAAGGAGCAGCAGGAAAACCTTCAGTGACAGAGTCTGCTAATATACAGCAACAGCAGCAGCAGCAAGGACAGCAGTCCCAGCTACCAGCCAGCCAGCCCCAGGTACAGAATTTTACAAATGGCATACCTAATCAGGGGAACAGAAGTGCAACACCTTTGCCTCAAGGAATATCTAGGTGTGTTCAGAGTCCTGAGGTCTTCAATTAGGTTATGTAAATCAGTTCTTGTATTGTGTTTGGATGTGGTCAAAGTTACAGAGACGATGTGCAACAATTTTGGAGAAGAATTTTTTGTATTTTTAATTTGTGATAATCCAATAAATCCCATTATTACCTCTGATGTGAGAACGAACAGAACACTATATTTTTTTTTTTTTTCTCTTTCTTTCTTTGTTGTGCTAATATTGCCAATGCCTGCCCATGTAAAATGCCTCTGGATGCTGCCTCTGTTTATACTTGGAATTTGGACCCAGGGAATAGTGGCATCAGTCCTCATGCTACTTTTTCCACTGGAGGCATGTGTTAGCTATCACGGTTCTTTGGGCTCAGATACCAGATTTTTTGTCCACTTTCTTTTTTCCTAATCCATTCTCTGGATCATGGTGGATCTATTCAGGTTCCCTAACTCTGCATCCAAAGCTCAATTTTTGTTGATAGTTTTTTTAATGTTATTATTTGTGTTTATTGCACATTTTTGTAGTTCTAATATACATTTTTTGCAGTTCAAAATTCTATAGATGCACTATAGTTGTGAAAGTAAAGACAATAAAATGTATTAATTTTCTGCTACTTATTTTTTTTCCTTTTTTTCCCTGTTGCATTTCTCTTATGGTGCATAATCTTCTTATTTAATGCTGAATTGGAAAATTTTCCTTGTTCTTTCTTTTTTTATTTTGATTGGTGAGAGGTGATATTTGAAATTAAGAATTTTAGGCTTTTTTTTTTTTTTTTTTTTTTTTGATAGTTGTACTACTCCCGACCAAAATGAGATTTAATGATGATTTTATGTTTCATGCTACATTTGCATGTGTATGTTTGCTGTTTGGTTTGAGTCATCCTCTAAAAGAAGCTATACAATGCCTTCTCATAAATTACTTTTGTTTAGTGTATAAAGATCACTTAGAAATCTTCCAACTTCAGGTTGAAATTGAGTTGATGTGGATTTGAATTTCCTGAAGATGCATATATGTGTTAGAAGGTGGTGATATTTGTGGTACCATTGTATTTGGTTTGGTAGCATGTAATATTTCATTTTTGTGACAATGAGCACAAGAAAGTGAAAAGAAACTATTTTTCATTGAAACAAGTATAAGAGTCACTAGACTGAAAATTAATGAATGATTGGAGTAGAAGGATGTCAAATATGTTTTTATGGACTCAGACCACAAGACTTCTATTTTTAGATGTAATTTCATTATTTTAATATTATTTCCTAAGCATCTGTGTAAATATTGTTATATGTGAGTGCCTATTAAAAGTACGCAGCATGGATGTGCGTGTGTGCAAGCATTTTACTCTCTGCCTGTTTTCTGTTTTGGGCTTGAGCTTGAGGGAGAATAAATAAGTTTTCATTCACGTTGGGAACTCTGTAAGTAAATACTAGGTTCATTTTAGTGTGAAGAGCAAAATGGGGAAACTGTCTTGTTGTGAATATTGAAGTGATTTAAGTTGAACATATGGCCTCAAAATGTGAATGTGTGGAAAATAACATGCTTGTTGATATATATATATATATATATATATTGGAAGATGCTTTAGGATAAGATGGTCCAATTTTTGGTGTCTAAGGCTGATAATATAATGTCAGAATCTAGGAGACAGGACTGGAAATTTGATGAGATTATTCAATATTTTATTTATTTATTTTTTTCAGTGGATAAGTTTATGCCATGAGACATGCTGTAAATGCAACTATTACTCCCTAAAATATAAGTTCTTGTATTGTGTCTGATGTTGAGAAAGCTTAAGGTCAAGCATAGCCAGAACATAGGAAAAAGTGCATAAAAGATTATGTTTTTCTTAACTTCTAAGTTCATGAATTTTGGAGATGTAAATATGTCTACCTTTTGAGATTGTCTGTCGTAGGATGTGAAGACTAATGATACAGACAAGTCTTAAATTCCCACAGCACTTACCAAGGAAAAAGTCGAGATCAGGGATTCTACTTAACATGTACAACATAGCACAGGGGAGCTAACTAATTCTATATCCTTTGACTGCCATACTTTGTAGCTTGTATTTGGAAAAAGACAAAAAGAAAAAAATTCTTTTCTTTTCCTTTCTTATTTGGTGATCCCAACTGCTTATTTAAATGTGTGATGATAGCTCTTTCTGCTTTTGTGCCATTTTTTCCCTTTTTACTTGGTGGAAGAAGGCAAGTCAGGGTTGATAAATGTCTTGTTTCATGGTTTGGAATACTATTTGTTGCAGTCCTCAAAGAACTCAAGCTTTATGCATACATTAATTATATGGAATCCATTGAGAATTGGACCAAACTAGGCCTGATTTTCTAGGTGGTAGTTAGTTGTTAGCTGGTTTAAGCTGTTGTACTTGATTAAAGATGCAATTATCTTAAATCTGTGAAACTGTTTACTTTTGTAGCGTGTTTTTGCATGCATATTTGCATATCTCACAAATTTGCATCTTGCATAATTTTTGGATAAGCCAATAAAATGTCAGACCTTGGTAGAAGAAGGTGGAGTAATGGGAGATGCTATTTTAGAAGGTAGAACTTCTTGTACACTTGAAAGGTTGTGATTGTAAGGTTTCATTGATGGTCAGTTTTAGATTCTCTGACAATATTATGGGTATCTCCATATCAGAAACTAGTCTTTGTGCTGGTCTATTCCTTCATGCTACTTGACTTCATTGTACTGATGCCACTGCATTTAATGAAAAGGCTCTTAAGTCTTGTTGTTTGCTTGATTGTCTTGTTTGCAATGTCTGGCTGCTGAGTATTTGTCCCTGATATGTATTAATTCATAAGATCATGAGTTTTAACTTCCTATCCTGTTTTGTATTTCAGTATCTGTTGGTCTCTGCACTTATTGGCCTCTCTAGTCTGTCTTTCCTATGCCATTGCGGACTTATGTTATATATATATATACATATATGTTAGGTACTTTATTGTTAAAAGTTGCAACCGTGAAAACTTGGAATTGTCTGTACAACAAGGAGTGTGGGCAACTCAGAGGAGCAATGAAGCTAAACTAAACGAAGCTTTTGACACAGCTGAAAATGTAATTTTAATATTCTCAGTCAACCGGACTCGACATTTCCAGGCAAGTTTGCAATATAGCATCCTCTGTGATGGTTACTTATTTGTGGTCTATCTAGTTTTTGTTGCCTTGAAGAACTTGGATTTGTGTGGCTGCTATGATATCTTCTATTTAGCTTACTTCTTTGCTTAGTGCCGTCAATTGATTTGAGCTGCACCCTCCATTTGCCTCTGTTCTTTACCTTTTTTATTCTTTGGCTTTTTGCTGTGATGATAACTTGACATCTACAATGGTTGATAGGGGTGTGCAAAGATGACATCCAAGATTGGTGCTCCTGTGGGTGGGGGAAACTGGAAGTATGCACATGGAACTGCACACTATGGACGGAATTTCTCAGTCAAGTGGTTGAAGGTATGTTCCGAGATTTATTATAATAGTTTTAGCTTTTTCATTTTCTCAGTTTTGAGTGTCTTTATGAGTGACTATCAGAAAGATGCCTTTTCTTGATGTTGGAAGACAAAAATGAATATACTGGTTGAAATATTTTTGCCTGATTGTAACTTTTGTGCTTATTCTTGCGATAGTGCAATTGACATTAAGGTGATATAAGTAAGAGCATTAGCTCTGTGACTACTTCAAAAGTAAGGGGAAAAAAACCAGTATTGGTTTTATGAAATATTTGAAATTGTAGTCCATTGCTGTAAACTCTGGTCATTACATCCATTTTTAGGCTCTTTTGTTACTATATATTTTGATATATACATTTTTTTCTGATTGCAGGAAGATCTGGTGTAGCTTAATTGGATATTTAATTATGAACAACATGTATACCTTTCCTTTATAATTTTCATATGTGTTTGGGATTCTTCATTGATCTATCCATACTACTAAATTTGTTCATGGGTTGCTACTTGTATGAGTGAGGGTATCCTGGTTCTGTGGAATAACTTCTTAGATGCTTATATGCTTCATTTGCAAATTGCTCTATGGGCATGCCTACATAGTAGAGATAGCTAATTTCTATGTCCTGTGTGCAGTTGTGTGAGCTATCCTTCAACAAAACTCGTCACTTAAGGAACCCATACAATGAGAACTTGCCAGTGAAGGTACAAAGCTTTACATGTGATTTTGATTATTATTCCTCTACTTATGTAGTGTTGCAGTTACTGTCCTTTCATGAACTTCATCACAACTTTATGCTAGACATACTAGGAGAAGGTTTTGAGGGAACCAATTAGATTGTTTAGTAAGCATTCCTTGTAAAATCACTGCTTTAGCTTGTTGAGACAGATGTTAAATCAATTGGCTTGAGCTTGACTTGATCAGAATCCTGGCCTAAACATCTAAGCCAAATACTGCCACAAAAGAAGGTAAATGTGTCTTAAATTCCATAAGCAGGCTTGTGCCTTGTAACTTGTGAAATATGCGTTTCATGATCCAACTTTGGCTTGTTCCATAAATGCCACTTCATGGGGCCCGGGGCCATGATTCTGCATTGAAAATGTGAATAAATTTTTTATACTCTGTTAACTTGTGCCCATCTAACACTTTCCTAGACCTCACAGTATGAGAGTATCATGCACTGGGAATGCCTCGGGAGTGCCAATCTGAATTGTCATTGCCTGCACACATGGATTGTGCTTACAGCTTAATTGCTATGGCTTTCAAAATAACAATGCTCAACCTGGATCCATTAGTCTTAAACACTATTGGAGTGATTGGACAATTAATAGTGATAGTAAGCATTGATCCATACTGCAAGGCATATGTGAAGTCCTTTATTTTGTATACTTCAAAAATGTACCCTATACTTTTCATCACTTTGAGATGCATCTTCTGCATCTACTTCTCCAATTCAATTGTAGCTTATGATGGAAAAGTATGAATGATTTTAACTGATGCATCATGAATTTTACATAATAACAGCAGATGTACACTTTGCAAACCAATGAAAAGACATACATCAGCTTTGTGGAATACTGATTTCCTTGTAGTTCCTGTAGAGTTTATACAATATTGCTTCATGAATTCATTTAGGAACATATGCATGTCATATCATCTGTGCACCTCATCTTTGCATGATGAGACACCATTCATTTATGATGCTAGTGAGAGAAAGGAGCATAAATCATGACAATTCATTGTTGTGGGGATTACTTTAGAGAAACAATTTTTTTACACTTTTATCATACATAGGGATCATCCTTTTCTAGCATCATTTCTTTCTTAGAGTTCTTAAATGAAAAGGCAGGCATTAATGATTTGCTGCAGCTGATACCAGAAACATATCCTTTGTATAATAATAATATTAGTAAATAATATATTATTATAATAGGCTAGTTTATTAAATAATAATATATGCATTAAATGGTTTTTGGTGCACACGTAAAGGCATGATTCATTCTACAAATCTCACTGTACTGACCATAGAAAACTCCTTCTTATTGTACCAAAATAGAGATCTGATTTAAAACAAAAGGAACATACTCACTGGTTGATCAAGGTGATCTCCTGTTCTATAATTGTTTCTGTAGTGCTATGGGGTGCATTAATTGCAACCTTCTAGGCATATGAGACTGAAAAAATGGTTTCCTATTTTTGAAAGTGACCGACTGTAACAATTGAAGATGCATATCATGGTGCATTTGCCAGTGTGATAAGAGATCAGCATATGTTTTTCTTAGCTATGAGGCATTGATGGTTAACTGTAAAGTGCAAAGTTTTGCTGTTGGAACTGTATTAATAATTAATGCTCTGCTGTGCAAAAAGAGCCTGATAAATAATATGTAGAAAATGTCATGATTCTATGAAATGCTTGCCCCATTTGATGTGAACTGTGAAGCCAAAAGCAACATGCAAAAGGGACCTGACAACTCAGGTGCTGCCAAAGAAAACTGGTTCAGATGTAATTTTTCTGTGGTCATTGTCGTTGTTTGGTGAAAATACTTAAAAGAAGGGTTGGTTTACCAGTAATATAACTGATTGATGGAGCCCCTCTTTTGTTTCACATATTTGACTTTTAAAGTTATTGCATAAATTTTTATGGGACACTATGATTCTCCGGTGGACATAATTTTACATATATTATTTTGTCCTATAGTGAAATCTTAATATGGTCTTCAAACAGTTTTAAAAGTTTTGTATCAATGCAGATCAGTAGAGATTGCCAGGAGATAGAGCCATCTATTGGTGAACAGTTGGCTTCCTTACTTTATCTGGAGCCAGATAGTGAACTCATGGTATGCTTATTCTGGTGATTTTCAGAACTTATTGGCTATAATAAGGAAATTAAATGTAGTAATCCCTTATTGAAATTTTGGTTTGAGAAATGGAAAAAATTGGTTCTTAGTACATGAGTCTCTCACACTGTGGAGTCTGGAAAGAAGTCAAATGTACACAACCATACCCCTATTTTTACAGAGAGGTTGTTTCTGTGACTCAAATCTGTGGTCTCTTGATCACAATTAAGTAACCTTACTATTACTCGAAGGTTAAAAGGATGGACAGGAATTGATAAAAATACAAATGGATAAGTTTTCAATTGATGTGGAATAGCTCTTTTGTCTCAAATTATCTGAACCTTGTACTAAATGCATGTATGTTGTGTCGAATAACAAAAATTCATCTTTTTTACTGATTTGGATGGAATCAGTGCTCTCTGCAAATAATTTGGATGAATGAGCTGGGGCTGCTGGCTGTGAAGAACAGTGTAATGTAGAAATTAGAAGGACTGAAGATTTTTGTTTTTGTTTGTTTTTGAAAATTGGTATGGCTTAATATTTTGATGTGTACTTTCTTTGTGGGGACTAGCAAGTGGAAAATCACACTAAGGATCTAATGTTAGTCCTAGCATTTGTGACCTTAAGGTGGAGAGCATATGTAGTTTCCCTTGCATATGATTGTTGCATGATTATTTTGTGTACTCCATTTTGGAGTGCTGCATTTTGGAAGCACTTCCACTAAATCTTGTAGAGGATGTTTTATGTCATCATTGGTTGGTGACTTGGTGGCAGAGCGCTGACCATCATCTTTGGTTTGTAAAGGCTAGATATTGTGATTCTGTTATGTCTTTTAGGTGTGGTTTTTCTTAGAACATGCCAAACATTATTGCATTTCTGTCTTAGAGTTGAATATGAGCAGGGGTGCGGGATTTGTGAGATTATGGTCTGTATGATGGCATTGAGTATTTCTTAGATCCTGTTAAACTTGTATTGAGGTCTTCTTTAGGCGGTTTGGTGGAGCATACTCCGTCCTTTTCTCCCGTGTCAACTCTTTCACTTTTTCCAAAAAATTGTAGCATTAAAAACTTATACCATGTGTGGTGCCATTTTGCCACCACTGTAACCCAAAAAAAAAACAAAGAAAAAAGAAAATGAATGCTAAGTTTATGCCATTCATTTCCATATTATAATGTTTTCTTATTCCTATTTTCCCAATTATACTAGAATTTATTCAAGGTTGCACATTACAGTGGCTCTTTGATAATTGGAAATTGCGCCCCAGGGGGTGGGGGGGGAGAGAGGGTGGGTGGATGGGAATATGGAGGTAAATTTGATTCCAAAGCCAAATGTCAAGCACACTATGCTCAATAGTGTTGGAGGCCATGACATGGTTTTATGCCTTGGTATGTATGCAGCTGAAGCTGATCAAAGCAACTTGGAGGTCACGAATTGGAAATTCGTTCAGAATGCCAAGGAAATTGAAATAGTTATCCGAACACAGCAATCTACAAATTCCTAGGATTTGGACAAGGAATCTCCAATTCCTTGGATCGCCATAGGGATTCCAGATCCATGGATTTGACAAATCCCCATACCAAAGGAGTTTAAATGATTAGTTGACTGAGAGAAATGATATACACTTTTTGTGCATATTGGAATCAACTAGACAGAATCTCAAACGTGTAATTAATGATATAGTGTTGAGAAAATTTAGTTGTTTGATTGCTTGTCTAGGAGACTCTGGAAGAATTAGTATGTGTTCAATTATTTGTAAATGCTGCTAATATCTGATAGATCAAAATGGCTTGGTATTAGAGCATCAAAAGTTATTTCTTTCTCTTGCAATCTTTTTCCATTGTCCGACATGCACTTTGCTTTTGTAGTAATTTTTATCCAGATTTGGTAACAATAGGTTTATTTTGTAGGGGAGCTATTGTTCATTGCCTCACAACATTCACTTATCAGAGAGCTAAGTGAATTTGAATATTTCTTCTTGTTTCAATACAGGCAATCTCATTGGCAGCAGAGGCAAAACGAGAAGAAGAAAAAGCAAAAGGAGTCAATCCGGATAATGGAGGTGAGAACCCAGACATTGTCCCATTTGAGGACAACGAAGAAGAGGAAGAGGAGGAGAGTGAAGAGGAAGATGAGAGCTTTGGCCAGGCTAGTGCAGCAGCTCAAGGAAGAGGGAGAGGCAGAGGTTTCATGTGGTCTCCTCACATGCCACTGAACCGTGGGGCTAGACCCATCCCTGGGATGCGAGGTTTTCCCCCAATGATGATGGGTGCTGATGGTTTTCCTTATGGACCTGTTGCACCTGATGGCTTTGGAATGCCAGATACTTTTGGGGTTGGACCTCGAGGCTTTGGCCCATATGGTCCCAGGTTTCCTGGTGATTTTACAGGTCCTGCATCTGGGATGATGTTTCCTGCGCGACCTTCCCAACCTGGGGCCATGTTCCCTTCCGGTGGATTTGGGATGATGATGGGTCCAGGACGTGGCCCCTTTATGGGTGGGATGGGTCCCGCAACAAATCCAATGCACGGTAGTCGGCCAGTTGGTATGCCATTACAAACACTCCCTGCACCATTCTCTCAAACTGTTAGCCGGCCAGTCAAAAGAGACCAGAGGATTAATGATCGGAATGATGGCAATAGTGCTGGACCAGACCATGGAGGGGGTGCAGTTGGGGCAGCAGATGATGACACCCATTATCAGCAAGAAGGATTAAAGGCTTCACATGACCAATTTGGTGTAGGCAACAGCTTTAGGAACGAGGAGAGCGAGAGTGAGGATGAAGCACCCAGGCGATCAAGGCATGGAGAGGGAAAGAAGAAGCGACGAGGCGGAGAAGGAGATGCTACTTTGGGATCTGATCAGTAGTGTTTGCCGCTGGCAGAACATAAAGAGACGAGTGACTACTAACTAACCAGGCCAACTTGTAGTTGCATTCTTCCCTCCCTCTTCTCCGGCTCGACCCACTCAGTCAAAATCAATTGTTCACCTACGAGTTGCCGAGTTTTAAGCGATTGTTTCTTTTCGTTTAAATTTTAACTGCTAAGATGTTCAAAACTGAAAATATACGGCTGCGCTGTGTATATCAGGTGTAATGAAATGAATGGAAGGCTTATGATAAATTTCAAAGTCATGTCCTCACATGATTACAGGTTCACTGTAATACAGAATCACTCGACAATATGATGGTGAAGAAGAAAGAGAACTAGGGAAGCATGCCAATCTCCTTATTTTGCACCTTTTCTCCTGGTGACCTCTGTACTCTCATTGAGAGAGCATTTCACGCCATTATAAATTCGTCCCTTCATCAATTTTGTGGCTTCATTTTGAGAAGGAAGCAAATTGTACACGTTATGCCACCAAAGGATCATTCAACTCGGTGCATATGCGTTGCAAAGCTGAGCCAACGATAACAATCAATACAGGCAACACGAATTAGAGGAGCCAAGCGTTGGAGAGCGTAAATCAACAAAAGAAGAGCAGTGTAAATGTTGACCTTGAGAAAAATACTAAGTCTGGTTTCAACCCGTGCCACTCGGTTGAGTGACTCGTATTTAGTTCGATGAAATTTTATTTTTGATTAGCTTATTGGTTCTGTTGCAGAAGACCCCAATCAGCCCAATTACGTCGTGGCATGTCACTCGATCAATTTGAGGCAAAAGAGAAAGAAAGAAAGATTATGGCAGTTAAATTGCTAATTTTTAGAAGTAACGCTAAATTTGTGAAAACAAACAAAGATCGAGATTTATTTGGATATTAGCTAAAAACACATTATAAATAAATCAAGTGCCCCAATTCAACCGAAAATCGAGTGAACGGTCCGACCTCTAATATACTAAAATTCATTGAACAGGCTAGCATTTGGCCGGGTTGGCTTAACCGAAACATCGAAGAGGGACGCGCGGGATGCTTTCGGGTCGTTAGTTATTACACGCCCTTGCCCGCATCCCTTGGACTTCTTGAGCCAACGATTTAATTGACGTGTCGTTAAGATAGATAAATAAATAAATAATGTAAGAAAAAGGTTTTAAAATTCTGAATAACAATCCAAAGCTGGTAACTCTTTGACCGTAATAGCCAATTGAGACTAGAATGCATGAATAACTAACACTGCATGGTTATGCCAGCTTGCTGCTGATACGGCATGCAGTTTGACCTCCTCCACTCTAAACAAATTTAATTCCAGATTTGATTAGGCAAGTCACACTCGGGCCCCGTCATCTAAACAAGATATATCTGCTACATTAATGGAGCGCGTATTACATTTCAAATTGTCACTCTCAAATTGTCAAATAAATAATCAAAATATAAATTTAGATAGTAAGCAAAAAAATTGTAACTCAGCATGCAGCACGCTCTAGACCTCCTCTAGTTCGGTCTCTCAAACCGATAGAACTCAGCTCTAGATGTCAGTATCTTGAAGTCCCCCAGTTGCAGCAACTGTAAAAGGGAAAAATAAAATAAATGACCGAACAGGAACAACAATCTCTAACGTAGGTACGAGAGAACAAAAAGACTAAATCATTTTAATACATGTTAGTCCATTAAAGTAATCCATACAGAAAGTGTTAACTTTGTGTCTGCCATGCCCATAGATGAGGTGGGGTAAGTATTAGGTGAGGAGCTAGTGGCGAAAAAGGGGGCAATCGATCCAGGTAGAGTTGACAGAAGGCAAGAGCAGGAATGTGGGAGCCTAACAAGTACCTTTTGCCGGCTGCTCGTCTTGTGGCTTCATGGCTGGGAAGAGGAGTACCTCCTGCACCCGGAAGCATAGAATAAGGGTTTAATGACCTCAGAATATGGCATGCATCCAACCACCATGCTGACAAGCATGCACAAATTCAGAGGCATCCAACATGTAAAGCACAAACCTTGATATTCTGTGAATCGGTCAACAACATAGCCAGCCGGTCAATGCCCAATCCCCAGCCACCAGTTGGAGGCAGGCCGTACTCAAGAGCTGTACAAAATGTTTCATCCAAAGCCATAGCTTCATCATCACCTGATTGTCGATCCTGACACATGAAAAACAAACAGGAGCATAAGACTTGTGATAGCAATTTACAGACATTGTGCTAAAATTGCAAGTTTTGTGAAAGGATGAGATTACCTTGAGCTGTTCAGCAAATCGCTCACGTTGTGCGACAGGATCGTTCAATTCAGTGTATGCATTGCAAAGCTGAGCCATTAATAACAATTAATATAGGCAGCATGAATCCAGGAGCCAAGCATTAGGAAGCATGTATCAACAAAGAAGGGCAGTGTAAATCTTTAAGTTGAGAAAATTACTTCGTGCTTGTTGATGAATAATTCAAAGCGTTCTGTCAAGCCTGGTTTCGACCTGTGCCACTTAGCCAATGGACTCATAATCTCAGGATGGTTTGTGATAAAAGCAGGGTTTACACAGGTCTCCTCCAAAAAGTGTCCTACCAGCTGCAAAACATATCAGCAAAAACCTAAAATCAGAGGATGGCACTACTTCATGTTAAATGTATTATTCTCCAAGTAAACTATCATACCAAAAGTTGAGCACAATAGAGTATCATGCCAAATTAGTAATTGCAAACAGAAAATTAGAAATTAGAATCACGCATTAAATCAGATTTTGAATTCAGAACAATAAATCATGCAACTCCCATCACCTAGCTCTGATTAGCAAACACAAAACAACAGAATGAAAATGAAGAGGAAAAAAGGGCCAACAGAAGTAGCTACCGGAAAGCGGGACATTACCCAACAAAAATACAAAACCCACATAAGATAGTGAGCTCACATAATGATTCATTTACCAGCCTGCTATTTATCAAAGGCATAGCCAACAGGAATTACAACACAATATGACATAAGGAAGTGTTTTTTTTTTTTTTTTTTCTAACCATTCTCTGTTGAACCCCATAATCCCATCCATTCATTGTGAGACTAGCCTTCCTCAAACCATCTTTGGTTATCCATATACACACTTTTTTCATAAGAAAGAAACCTTGTAGGGCCATATACCACGAGAAACAAAAGGCCAAAACCTTGATTACATCACTAATGCCAGGAAAAGCGAAAGGGAGAAAGGAAGTTATGAAATTACTTTATCAAGAAGACGAGCCGTTGTTTGAGGAGCAGGGCACTTGATCTCAAACTTCTCACATGCATCCGAGAGATATTTTTTAGCTTCATCACTGGAGAGGTCCTTTGGTATACTAAGGCCTGCCATTTTCTCCAACTCTTCAATCATATCAATTCTCCTGCAAAAATAAAGTCATCAGTTGGATCATGCTGAGATGACACTTTTCATTGATGTCAAAACTTACTATACAAACATGCACAAACCTAAATGGGGGTGTACAGTCAATTTCAATTGGATCCTTATCAATTCCATTTGCATGATATTTAATTTTGTAACCACCTGTAAGTTCCTTGACCAATCCTGTTTTTCAAAAACAAAGTCAAAGGGAAAAAAAACCAGGTCATGAGCAAGAGAACAGACTGCAACAACAGGAAAACGTGCTTTGGGACATTGAGAGATCATTCCTCACCACTCAGCAATTCCTCACTTAGATTCATCAAGTCCTCGTAGTCAGCGTAAGCCATATAGAACTCACAGGTTGTGAACTCAGGATTGTGAGTCAAATCGATACCCTCATTTCTAAATTGTTTTCCTATCTCATACACACGATCAAGTCCACCAACGATCAGCTGCTTCAGATAAAGTTCAGGTGCAATACGCATGTACAGCCTCATATTCAATTCATTGTGATGGGTCACAAATGGGCGAGCTGCTGCCCCACCAGCTATCATATTCATCATTGGCGTTTCAACCTAGATCAGTGGCAATGACAGTTAATTTCAAAGAAATGAAGCAAACATTTATCAGCTAACTACAACAACAAAAAACAATTGTAACAAACAACCAAGTGGATGACTGACCTCCAAAAAACCAAGTTTGTCAAGGAATCTTCGAATGTAGGAAATTATTTTAGCTCTAGTATTAAAAATCTGGGGAACCCCTGAGTTCAACATTAAATCCAGATAGCGCTGCCGATATCGAGTTTCCTAGCAACCAAATTCAGAACAAGTTATGAACCCTCAAAAAGGATGCTAAGGAAATAGCTTAAGATTTAATTCACCAGAAAGCTATTGTCAATGTAATATTAGGAACATAAGAAAAGGACAAGTAAATCAGTTATCATAGTTATCAGCCATCCTCAATCCCTTCCATCATGTTACCTCACCATGAAAAGTAAAACAAAAAAAATTCTGGGAATCCGCAACCAATAATAGGTTTCCAGTCCTAATGCATTGCTATTTTGCAAGAAATGAATTCAATTAGTTATAGTGGTAACTGCGCGATGCTATTAGAATAAACTAGTTTTGCTGCAACCTGACAAGAAACTGTAACATGTACAATTGGATTAATCATCACTGGACTGTCACCTCAATAAAAGCAAAACACCATCCGGCTAGTAAACACAGTAAATGAAGGTTCCTGGTTTCAGTTACTTTTGCTGTAAGGTTGGCCTTCTTGGGTTGGACAAAAGTGAACAGCTTATCAATTTAGAGCATGGAGAAGAATCTTATCTACTCACTGATTATAGGTAGCAACATTATCAGGAACTAATAGAACTTTATTACCATCAAATGTGTGTTGAACTGCAATTAGTTATCTATGACTGGTTCAGAAATTCAATTTTTTTATGGGCAACAACTGCATCTTCAAAAAGCAGACCTCAAATCATGATATTGGCCAATTAAGATATCATTTTATTTCATATATTAAAAGATTTTTAGCTAATCAGATAAGTACCTGATCTTTCAAAACATATGATTCAGGATTCCTGGGGTGTCCTGGGACCCAAGTTTCAGTTTGCTGCAAAACAAGATCCATTTCTTGTAAATATATATCAGCCAGGATCAACTTATTAACAATAAAATTTCTTCACCTTGAGAATGGTGTTATCTGTGCCAGATATAGCCTTTTGCCTTGGCAACATATGGAGACAATGAGATAAAACTATAAATGATTGAGGAAAAATGCTCAGCTCTCCTCTCTTAGTTTTTCCTAAAAAATGTAAAGACATCATAGTCAGTTACATATAATGAGTAACCGTACCCATATGATGACCTTTTAGCAGTGTTGCTCAGAAATAAAAACATCCAGCATAAAATTGAAAGAAAGATGTCACCACAAAAAATTACAGAGCAATGCTGCTAAAAATAGTATACTATTTGTACATATAATGGATAAATATTTTCTTACACTTTCATTACCATGATACCTCTTAAGAAAAGTTATGCCACCATTTGAAGACCAATAAATATCATGCCATTGATACCATTCCATTCCATGTCTTATATTAGGCCCCAGAAAGCAAATATTAGCACAAGAATACAGAAATACATAGAGATACTATGTCGGTCAGAAAAAGAGTGCGACTACCGACACTCAAACGAAAAGTCCCCATCCTCCCAACAGTTTAATATTTGTAGTTACTAAAATGGAGTGTCGTCTTCATGTGCAATTGCATACATTATTTCAACATGTTCATTATTTCTTAATGTCATAGTGGTAGCAATCAACAAGGAAAAAATAGTGGAAATCAACATAACAATAACATAGTGCACAAAAGAAATTTTCATTCAATGTATTCAAAACAAAGTAATTATAAAGTAAGCTGATACCGCAAATCAACTGTAACTTGAAATTCCCAAACCTGGAAATCCTATGACACCAACCATATCACCACGCTTCACGCTGTTGTGGAATTTAGCAAACTGAGTTTCATCCATTCCCGACTTTCTGAAATCACAGAAATGAATAATACTTACTCTATTTGACTGAGTAAGGAAAAATAAGAGCGAAAAATGAAGAACAAAAGAAATTGAAAATAGAGGCATGATATGCAAAGGTAATCATTCAAACTTACTGCAAAAGCACATTACTAAAGTAGATAAGGGCAATCATGAATGAAAAAGAAGAATTTCCTTGGATGAAATTAGAAAACTAAAATGTCACAGGAACTTGTTTCTTTGGTTGTCAGCTTTCTTAATGGGAATGAAAATTTATGTCTCAGTACTGCTGCATTGCATTGACCAAAACAGAATATGTAATGAACCCATTCCACCAAATTTTCCATTACACTGAGACATGAAAGAGAGGGTTGTTTAAAGATAGCAACTTTCCACCAATTAGTGGGACTTTAGATCTATCATAACCCAGATCATGTATACAAGGTAACCTACCAACCATAACGGAATCTAAGAGAAGATCAGATATACCTTGCATCAGCCATCACTTGAACTTTAGCACCATGACGATGCAAGTCATAAAAGAACAACTTTGAAGAGGATGAGCGCTTGCTCATGATCCTCCCTTCCAAAAAATAAGCAAAAGACATTAAAGCATGAAGCTGGAATGCAGTGAACTATATTGCTGAAAAAAAAAGAGAGAGAGAGAGAGAGAGAGAGAAAGAGAGAGAATATAAGCCACAAGATTTGAATACCAGCCAATGAAACAGTTGTATCCTCACAATGCTCTCCATTACTTAAGCATCCATACTTCCCTATAAATTCAATTATAGACATGGTGACCTCAAATTTATGAGGGTATGGATTCTTCCCCTCTGCCTTCTGGGAAGCAAGATAGTTCAACCTGTTCTCAATGTATTGCTGCAAGAGAAGCAAGACAGGAAGACTATTATAAGGAAGCTCTTGTGTTCAGACCCAAAAAGTTATCATACAAACAAAGCTGATATCAAACCCATCATACATGTATACCTTTGGGTCCATCTCCTCATCATCTGCTGCCACAGATTTCTGAACTTGGGGACCAGACTGTGCAGCAGCCTGGGAAAAAAGAGAACATATATTTTAATGCAAGAAAGAAAAGTAAGTTTTCCATAGTCCATCAATCTTGGATCTCTCTGAGTTAGAATTCATCCATGCCCTTTTCATAGGCCATGTCTTTCCCAGAGATGAGCTTCCTTATACATCATTATAATTGCACAATTGATAGGTACCTTCAAACCCAAGCAATTAATCTACAGTTTTCTGTCATATTATTTTCATTTGTTTGTAATTCTACAGCCCTAGATTGAAGTCCCAAAAAAACTTGAAAGTGACCTACTGTGTTTGCAGCAAGCCAGCCATGATGCAATGAAAGGCACTTTAACACAATGACAGGAAATATTCTAAGCATTGTCTTGATAAAAGCTGACTCATGAGCTACTGCCTAGCTCCATTAACTCATAAATCCATGCAAATATGCTATAAACTCATTGTTCTACATCACAACGAAGCCATCAATGTAAAATCTTTAAATGTTTTCTAACCAGTAAATGCATCATCTGCTCAAAGCTATGCCTTATCCAGCCAGCAACTATTCAAGGTGTACTATCCCACTGTAATCTTCTATTTGAGCTGGTCCTCCAGTATTTGAAAGCCAAATTCCCTGACTAGCCACCAACAACCTCAGAGCTTTTATCCTTTCATTTGTTGTACCTCTATACTAGACCATCTCCGAATAAAGTACCATCTTCAAGTTGCTTCATGCGTTAACATTTGGTGGAACTCTTCTAACCATTTGACAAACAGTACACATGTAGAATAGCTAGGCAGACTAGTGTAAACCAGCTGCTAACAAATCCACAAGTCTTCTAACACATTCAATGGAAAAGATAAATGGCACAGCTTAGCTTCTCTTCTCAACACATTGCGACACACAAACACTGGTATTTATAGCCAATGTAACTGCACAATGGCGCACTACATGATATGTCCAAGAGGAGACATGTATCTACACACAAGACTGACCAGCCATAAACAAATCCTAACATCCACCTCGTGCTTCATTGCCTTACTTTTTCCCTACTCATAATGCTAGTTTTAATTGACCAGCAAACTGCAATCAAACCACTAGTCAAATTTATCCACAAAGCCCCATTAAAATTTCTATTTGATGCAAAAACGATCTGCTACTGCTGAAAAATAATGCAGACAAATGACAAAGAACATTCAAAAAGTCAGACTATAATCTGGGGAGTGCCTTAATTAAAGCAAATTGCACTAATGCAGAAATGAGATAATTGGATCAAATTACAAAAGCTCAATAGCTTGTTAGACAAAAACCAACTTAGGATAATAAACATTCAATCAAAATCCAGATCTTGCCTCAAATAAAACACAAGCTCTCCTTATATTCCTAATTAAAAAAACCGAAGAACAAAATGAAAAAAGGGCAAGGACATTTTCGCATTAGGCTTTCAAATTTGCTTCTCTTTATCTCCTTCAATGACAGAAAACAGACCACAAATTCAGCCAATAAGTCAAACTAAAGTTTTCTTTGCGACTGACAATATTTTCTCGGCAACCAAACAGAAGCAGAGAAATATGCAAGAAAAAAAAAACATATAAAACCAAGACAAGAACAAACAAGAAAGAGAAGCAGAAGCAAACCGCAGACTTGAACTAAAATTAATTTTATTAAAAAAATTAAGGAGAAAGAAAAAATTAAAGGGAAAATAAAGGAACCTGCTTAGCGGCTTTCTCCTCCTCCTTGCGGCGCCGCTCCTCCTCTCTCTGCTTGTTCTTCAGCTCCCTCTTGCGCGCGCTGCCGAACAAAATCAACCGACCAAGAGTTCTCATCTCAAAATTCTCAAGAAAACAAAAAGGATAACCTGAAGCAAAAAAATAAAAAATAAAAAATAAAAATAAAATTCACTTCTTGCTGCTTGTCTCTCCGGCGGCGTCCATTGTCAAGTCGGAGACGGCCTTGACCGTTTCGCCAACGCCGGCGGGCGGGTCCATTTGTTATGTCTCCGCCTTTTTCCTTTTTTCCTTCGCCGCCGTGTAGGGTTTTGGAGTGGTAGGTTTTTGCAGTCTTTGTGTACTCTCTCTGGCAGATGCTTGTACATTGAAGAATATAATGGGTGGACTCGGGATGCTCCGCACCCGAATTCCTTAGGAAAACCCCGAATCCGCCCGGTTTTCAGCTAGTCGGGTGGGTTTTCAGACCTTGTTTGATGGTTTGGGCCTCATATGCTAATAAGTCGGACTCGGCCTTACATTAATATAAAGTCCAACCCGATCTAAATAGTATCGCAATTATTTCAAATTCGCTTGGCTAAAATAAGTGAAAATAATAACAAAAAAATTATAGCGTAAAATAATATTTATAAAAATAATTGCTAAAATCCAGTCTTCAAAAAACAAATTTATTATTATTATATATATATATCATGTCACTTGTATCTACAAAATCTGTTCATATATGTAGACTGATTTGGTTTCTTTATATAAAATAATATTTGTAAAAATTAAATATGAAAATTTTTGTTTTGTGATTAGATAATTATGCTTTTTTATGTTTATAATTTTTTTATGTATAGAAAAATAAGTTTTATTTATAATATAATAATTAATTCTAATACTAAAATATCTTGTGAGTTAAGATATATAATTATAATTATTTATTTCGATTATATATATATATATTAGTGAAAAATTGAATATATGTAAGACTTATATTTTTTTATGAATAACAAAAAGAAAATTGTGTTTCATTTATCATAGAATACATTTTTATTTTTCAATAGGCATGTGAAAAGAAAAAAAAATCTTTAAAAATATACATTTTACGTGATCGTATTATTATAATTACATTAAAATACAATAAATTTAATAAATTTTGAATGTAAATATATACGTTGTATTACTATAATTACAATCCTATTGATATTTTAAAAGAGAAAAAAAAAAGAAATGTTAATGATTATTTATTTATTTATTTATTTAAGAAGAAAGTGCTAGGGATTGGATATGGTTGTTGGTATTGGACTTTAAAAGCTTAAAAGGGACGACAAACATTAAATGCCTTTTTTTCTCTTTCTCTTAACGAGTGGACCAAAATAATCCTCCAACTTTAGTGGAGAAAAAAATATCCTGAGCGCGAGGTAGCTTTGCCTATCATCACGTGACCGCCGGTCTCTACTAGTTCCCCCCCCTCCCCTCCTCCTTTTTTTTTGGACTTTTTTATTAATTTTTTAAAAATTTTAAATTATATAATTAAATATCACTTTTTATTTTTATAATTTTTTGTTTCTTTTAAAAATAAAAAATATAATATTTATAATTTTTTTGAAAATCATATTTTATTAAATTTATACGAAACATATTATTAATAATAATTTTGTTATTTTTATAAATATGTATATTTTGATACATGTTTATTAAAAATTTTAATAAAAATTTTAATTCAAAATTAATATAATATAAATAAATATTTTAATTATTGTATTATATTAATTAATAATATTTTTAAATTGAGAAATATATTAAAAAATATTAAAATAGTATGGGTTAATAATTTACATAAAATTTAAAATGATTTATATATAATATAAAAATTATATATATATTTAAATTTATTATTATTTTTTAAAATAATAATAATTTTTTAAAATTTAAAGATAAATTTTGTGTAAAAAAAAAAAAGAAAAACAAACAATAAAATAATAAATGCATGCACCCAAACCCAGCGGATATAAAGAAAATAAATTTTCCATTTCTTTCCACGCTCTCTTCCCTCCCGCTATTAAAACTCCCTTCCCCCTCTCCCTCATTCTCTCTCGCGCTCTCTCTCTCTATTGCCCTCGCTCGGTCGATTCGATCCAATTGGAAAATTAGAACAGATGGTTCGGAACTGGGTGATATCTAAGGTTTTGGATTTGATTTCTTGTTTTGTTATGTGCGGTTGGATTGGGAATTCTTGGGTTGGATGATGATTGTGGATTCTTGAATCTTTAGGGTTTCGTTTCCTGAGTGTGGGGATTGTAGATCTGAGATCGGTTTCCTTTCTTTCTGGTTACAAGATGTTTTGGCGTATGGCCGGCCTCTCCACAGCCTCTCCGGTGAGTCCTCCTCTTTTTTGTTTTTTTTTTCTTTTGTTTAGTGGTTTGTGTTTGTGTATATCGAAGAGGAAATAGGAGAAGAAACATGAAATGGGGAATTTTGCTTTTCTTTATTGTTTGGGGACCCATTTGCGCGGCAAAATTCTCCTGATTTATTAAGGTTTCCAATTGTTTTTTCTTGGAACATTCCATTCGGTTCTCTGGCCGGGTATCGGGGTTCAAGAGCGTAGGCTAGAATATTTAGAGTCTTCCTGCAAGAGAATATTGTCATGGCAGCAGTTCAGAATCTGACTTAAGAACAGAGAATCGTGAGAAAGAGAGGGGAATAGAAGGGAGAAGACTGAGGGAGAAGAGAAGAGGAAGAGGAAGAGGAAGAGAAGAGAAGAGAGAATTGAGAATAGATGATTCGAGAGAGTGAGAGCAGAGCATTTCTGAGGGGGATGAATTTGATTATAATGTTTCTTGTTGTACTTTACATTCAGTGATAGAGGTGTTTATCTAAACAACTGATCGCTATCTGCTAACTAGCCCCAATAGACAAAGCCCATCAATCCATGGGCCCTCACCATTGCTAATATAATAGTGTCCCAACAAATTGATTGTTGCTTTGTTGAAATCATTCTACTTTTGATCTCTCTGCTTGTTTTTGTGATATCATTTCCAATTTCTTAGTTATGTGATCTTTTATGTAGTTTTTTTTTTTTTTTTTTTTTGGGAGCCATCCTTATTTATTAAGGCTTTCGTCTGTATTTCCTCGGAACTTTCTATTTGGTGCTCTGGCCAGGTATTAGGGTTCAATAGCATAGGCTAGACTATTTAGTCTCTTCCTGCAAGAGAATGGATAGCTGCATTGTTGAAATCATTTAAGTTTTGTTCTCTCTGCTTGTTTTTATGCTATCACTTCCAATCTGTTAGGTATGTGATCTTTTATGTACGCTGTTCTTGTGGAGCTGGCTGAATTATACTTCTACATGGGATTGATTTTCTAGGGCATTCATGTTACCTGCCACCTAATCGCTATTTTGCATTATGTCATTTATTGCTAACACAGCTGTAATTGAGGGACTGCAGACTGCAGTTTTATCTCCTCATATTGTGCTTTTCTGAGTAAATAGGAATTTATGTATCCCTAGGGCAGTTTCCCTTTAAATTCAGAAAATCTCACTTTGATTAGTTTCTTGTCAACAATTGCAAATTTGGTTGGGGTCTTCTTTGAGATTAATGTATCATGCGATTGGTATGGTTAGCACAAGAATTTTAAAAAGATTAGAACATAATTTTCTTTGAATTTGAAAGGTAATATTGTGTCTATGTTTAATCAATCTCTCTTTCTTCCTCTCAGTTTTTTGTTTAATTTCACAATTTATCTCCTTCTCTCGTCATCTCCCTCAGTGCCTCCCCCCACCCCAGGCTTCTCTCCCTGCACATCTGAGTGCACTCATAGAAGTGCACACACATGGAGACGGAGGAAACTTGTCTTGTTTCTTTGCTTCAAGTGATTGCACAGTCTTCCCTCTTTTCGGACCATTTGATCCTCTCTCTCTCTCTCTCTCAAAATAAGGATCAAAATGTTCTTCACATTGTTTTTTGCAATATAATGTATTTTTCAATAGAACAAATTTCATATAAGGCAGGTTCATATAAAAGAAGTCAATGATGAAGGTTATGAATCTTGTGGATCAATGATGTTGCAGCATGTCTAAAGGATGAATTGTATCCTAGGGCTTAAAATCTTAAGAATATAATTATTTTTAGGGATCCTGATGCTAAAATAATTGTAAATTTTGTTCCAAAAGTGTGCCTCACTTTGCCTGGGCATGCCTGCATTTCCTCGTGGCGTCTAGACTCCAAGAGCCCTTAGCACTCGAGTGGCAACTATTGCCTTTAACAATGCCAGGATAGATTTTTATGCCACACCATATCTTGTACGTAAGTTTCTTTATCTGAAAAATTGCAGGTGGAGACAATATTAGATAAGGAAAACTTTACGCTGGAAGATCTTCTCGACGAAGATGAAATTATTCAAGAATGCAAAGCTCTTAATGGACGCCTTATCAACTTGTAATGCTCTCATCATTACTGCATCCGCTTAAACATCTTAAATAATGATCTTTTTGTATGCATGTGGCAACCAATGATTTTTGCTAGGGAGTTATCTTTGACCATATGTCTTGCCTATGCAGATGATTTTGTTATTTGATTTTGGCATGATATGGTGTTTAGTAGTAGAAAAGGTTTGTGAAGGTAAAATTTGATGTGAGGAACTTTACTTATTGCTCTTTATGGATTTTGATCTGCAAGTTCCTTCAGAAAGCAAACAGAGCACTACAGAGGATACAGAATGACATTTTGGCAAGTATTGGCCTAGTTTTGGTATCAGAATTGTACATTAAGGGGTCTAGTAATGATCAAATGGAAAACAATTAGGTCATAAATTGGTGGGTTGACAGTATGCAACTAGGAGTTATGTTTTGATGAGGACTGTGAACTTTGAACATGGCCACTTATTGTGGGTTTTGTTTGACTGATTGCTAGATCAGATAGAGTAATGGGTATGTTTAGATTATGGGTTATAGGGTGAGCAAATAGGTTAGGCCACATATGCTCTACTCTAACCCAGTCTTATACATTAGGGTCATTGCATGGTGGAGTATAGAGTAAAATATCATAGACGTGATTCTTGTAGGGCAGGGTGATACCATGTAAGGTGGTAAGGTTGCAGGGTATACCAAGTCTACTGTATAACTTTTTATCATACATCTGTTTTGGAAATATTTTTACACTTTAAATAATGCAATTAGATAGTATGAAATAAGGAGAGTATGTGAATGCATCAATAGTTAAAAAAAAAAAAAGAAAAAACAAAGAAAAATTCTATATATTTTTATCTCATGCTTGTAAGCTAATAATTTTGCCATTATGATTTTTATGGCTTTGCTTAATTCAACCATCATTTTTTTTTTCTCTTTTAGTATCTAATTTTTATTATTTTGAAGTTAGAGCTTGTTTAGTGAAAAATATGATTATTTTATAAAAAATGGAAGATAAAATAAGCAAAAATTGTATATATAACTTATAAATTTGGGAGCTAATTTTTTTTATTTTAAAAATTACTGGGTAGGAGGTTGACCCTGTTTTACCCTATACTCAACATGGTTGGAATTGGAAATCTTCGTTATGATGTTTGGTTTAGCTCTCTGTTAACTGATTCTCTTTTGGAAGTTCATTCAGTGTTGCATTTTGTTATTTGTATTGTGTCCTGTGCTGCAGTTTGCAGGAAAGGACTCAAATTGAACAACTGATTCGCTATATTGTGGAAGAAGCTCCCAAGGATGTTGAAAAAAATCAAACCTTCAAGTAGGTTTTCTGGGTTCTCATGTTAGCTGCCAAATCAGTGCTTGGATGAGTTTTATGGTCCATTTTTTACCTTTTTCTTTTTGTTATGGAGTTGCAGCCTGGAAGTATGAATTTATCATACTTTTTGTTTCACTTTATTTTACAGGTTTCCTTTCATTGCTTGTGAGATTTTTACTTGTGAGGTTGACATGATATTGAAAACATTGGTGGAAGATGAGGAGGTAAGATGACATAGGAGAAAATGTTGATATCAGATTGGTGTAGGATAAATTAAACTCTAGAGTTGTAGAAAACAAAAGAAAGCTTTGGAAGATGGCAAGTACCGCAAAGTTGTCTTTTGGTTAATTCAGGAGTGAAAAGGGCTGTCCTAGTGCATGAGGTCCACACATTGTGGGGTCTGGGAAGGGACTAGTGATAGAAAATTCTGTGTTGATATGTCACTAGGAATAAAACTATTTGCCGCCAAGCATGTTGTGGAGAAGCTAATGTCCTAAGAATATTTGTTGTAAGGAAACAGTATTCTACTAGGAAATGTGGCCATATTTTAAGTAAGAAAATACTAATAAATAACAAATGGTAAAATAAATAATATGCTGTCAGATTGGGTTCCTGCATCATGAGATGTCCCTGTATCCATGAATGCATAGCCTTAACAAACTTTTATTGCTAATCTCTTTACTCTTTGCTAATTGCAGTTAATGAATTTGTTGTTCTCCTTTTTGGAACCAAATCACCCCCATAGCATACTATTAGCTGGTTACTTCAGCAAGGTATCTCATGATCAACAATAATTCCTTTCCATCCAGTGCAGAAAGAACCTTCATAAGAACGTATAGAAGTTAAACATATGTTTATTGGCTCTTGCTAGGTTGTTGTATGCCTATTGTTGCGGAAGACAGTTCCTCTCATGAATTATATTAAGGTAAGTGTTAACCCCTATCATCAGGGACATTTACTTATTTGACTGAATATCTTGTTGATGGGCAATCTGTTTATACAGTGTAGTTTTGTTTTGTGCTTATTTCTAATTGTGTAAAGAAAGATTCACAAGCAAATAGGTCAAACAATGTCTTTATAAGGGAAATGAAGGTTTATTGCAACTTTTTAGAAAGTATTAAAATTATGCAAGAAATTATAAAAGCCCCCCTTCATTGTCAATTTTGGTATAAAAGGGAGCTTTCTTCATCCTCTTTTGCTCATTAAAAAGCACAATATATGGTGGATCCATTGAATAGGCGGACAAATTAGGTCTCTCGTAATTGTTTCCCTGTTATTTTTGCCCCTGATGTGAACACTTTAATGCAATATATTGCCTCTTATTTTGTATACCAGGCTCATCAGGAGATTCTCAATCAGTTGGTTGACCTAATTGGCATTACATCAATTATGGAGGTTTGTTGCTATATGATCCATTTTGCTTTGCTGATGTTTTCGATATTTGGAACCCTTGGTAAATTATGTTGGTTTCTGATCTGTTGCAAATGTATTATCTCTGCAGTGTATGGATTTTACATGCTCATTGTTCCATTTTCTGTCTATGAGTGTCACTTATTAGATCTCACATCAAACTTAATTCATAATAGAATAGAAGGGCAACAAAAGATTTAACATAGGCAGCCCCTTTTAGATTTTGGATTAAGGCTTTGTTGTTGGTGGTTTATTACTCGTATTTTTATGCCATGTGATGTTTTTGTTCATTCTTTTGTTTTGCAACATCTGCTTAACTCCGTTTGGCCTGTAGCAAAAATTTCTCATACCTTTACTCTCTTTCCTCATCTAAGGTTTGTTTTTCATTGTTGAGAGCCTCATTTTCTCTTTTGCAGGTGTTAATTCGTCTTGTTGGTGCTGATGAACATGTATATACCAACTATATGGATGCAATGCAGTGGATAGGAGACACTGATGTGCTGCAGATGATTTTGGACAAGTTCAGCTCCTCTGTAAGTTGCAGTAATTATGTGTGTGAGAATGATTCACTTCCAGTACCTTATGAGAAAATGGGCGTCTCTTGAGCTCTTTTGACACATATTGTATGATGATGCCACCATGTTTATTGTCTACAACACTAATCTATAAGTGTGGATTGCAGCTTTTACTGCTCTTTTCCTGTTGAAATCTTTTGCTACGGCTATGGTAAAAGTTTTTCTGGACCTGCATTTTTTGCAGGATAGTCCAGAGGTACATGCTAATGCAGCTGAAACACTTTGTGCTATAACGCGATTTGCTCCTCCTGCTCTTGCTGCTAAAATCTCCAGCCCAATGTAGTGTTTGGTCCCCATTTATTGTGTTTTGTATCTGTTTATTTTCATCAGCTCTTATATATTTGTTGGTCATGTGCTTTCTATATCTTTTTGTAGTTTTATTGGAAGGTTGTTTCGTCATGCTTTGGAAGAATCACGTCCACAATCTGTTCTTGTCAACTCGTTGTCTGTGTGCATATCCTTGTTGGACCCCAGGAGGCTAACCGTAGGGACATATAGTACAGACAGTCACCAACTGAGTCAAGGATCACCGACAACTGCTGGGCATGAGACTGAGCAAACTGTTGAAGGCATGCTGGAGAGCTTAGGTAAGGTCTTGAACCTTGTTGCTGTTACTCCCCATTTTGCACTCTTGCAGCCAATACCTTGTGTGAAAGAACAAGTAAACCTTTCACAAATTTTTTTCCAGGTTTTCATTACTCATTAGCTATGACTGGTGGTGCTATTTTGATGGCACATAATGCTTAATATGTCTTTGGTGTACGGGATGACTCCAAATTGACTGCAAATGAGAGTTCCTTTGCAATTAGGCAGTGACTAGAAACATACACATGAAAAAAGGGCATCCCATTGCTCAAGGCTCTCACTTTGTAAGGTGTGATGAAGGTTCAAATGTAGGTAACCTTGCCCTTGTTATCACAAAGAGGTTGTTCCTTGATTCGAACCTATGACCTCTATGTCATAATGAAGTGATCTTACTGTTACACTAAGGCTTGCCTTCTAGAAACATACATATAAAAATGCCCAAAATACTTAAGGAATAGGTGGATTGATGTGATGTTTTTTGGAAAATGCACATCATCTTCTCTTTGCCTTCCTAAGATTGTCAATTCTTTCCCCATTTTTTCTATCCTCTTTCTAGTCATTGTGTCATAGAAACAGCCTCTTGATAAAAGCTGGGGTAAGGTCTGTGTACATCTAACTTTCAGATTTCATAACATGAGAGTTTTGTCCACTGGGATGCCCTTTTATTTTGATTTCATTTTATGGAGAGATGCCTCCAATAACCCTAAAAAACCAAGAAGATATTTGCTTGACATATTTTGACAATCCTTTGAGGCAACAACTATAAGCCAGATCACAACCAATATTAGCAATAGGGGTGTTGTCATGTGCTACAAGTTCTCTCTCGCCCCCATCCCCATCACCACCCCAGAATAGCATAATTCCTGAGTGTAGTATATCTCAACACCATGGCGCAAGTTAATCCTAAATCAGTGACAGGCAGCTAGTTATAAGTTAAATTTTCAACATAGATTTTGAATGGACAAAACAAATGCCCAAACTTAGCAGTCAAATTTCATGTATGCAATTGTTGCAGTTTAGCCGTTTTCATAAGTCATTTGCACCCTGCAACTCCTTGTGCACACTGATGTGAGTAGATGCATTTGACAATCATAAACTTTCTGGGGAACGTGATTATAAATCCTACTCAATGGTTGGATTTTCTATCAGTGGTTATGTGATTTGGAATGGTTGAGTTAATGGTCAAGAGTGAGACCCTTAAAATGGTTTCCTAGCAATCTTGAATTGCAAATTAAATATAACTGCTACTTGAGAGATGTTTTATAGAACTTGTTGGAGTTTAAACTTTGGGGTTGAACGCTTTCTTGACATGGTATCAGAGATTTCATGATCAAGAGATCATAAGTTTGAATCACGTTGCCTTCATTTAATTGTGAATTAATTGTGAACTTTTGGAGCCTAAGAGAGCCTTGTTTGCTCACTCTTCCAGCCTAAGTTAACTGGACTTTGCGTGAGGGGGCGTGTTAGAATTTAAGCTTTTGGATTGAACGATTTCTTGACAGAATTATTGTGTTTTCAGGCAACATTCAGTGGTTACCTACCAGATAGGCAATAGGTGAGGATGAGGATGAGGACGATGAATGTTTGGAGAGCCTGGGGAACAGACCAAGTTCTTGTGTGAAACGTGCAGTGGAATTTCAAAATGCTGCATTACGTCATTGCATGTAATTGCATAAGTCCACTTCTTGGGCATTTTGAATGAAAAAATTAGAAATTTAGTCTTGCTAAATTGGGCTTGGCATGGTCATCTTTGTATCAAGAGGAATAAAGATGTGTGCATGTACAATGTATCAGAACTTAAAGGATTAATCAGTTTCTTTACTTATTTTAACTTTTACAAGTGCTGACGCAAAGAGACATGCATACAGGTGATCTGCTGAAGCTTTTGGATGCTTCACCTGCTGAAAGTGTCTTATTGACTACATATGGCAAGCTGCAACCACCTCTTGGAAAACATCGTTTAAAGGTAATTTTGTGTGCATACTGCACTTTTTAAAGTTTTTTGTTGGTTATCTCACTTCTATAATGTGCTCAAATATGGTTGTGGTTTAATCATTTATATCATATGGATGGATTACAATGGCATTAACAAAGGTCATTTTCATTTTCCATTGATTTATGCTCGCTGACAACTCCCTGCCTCAAATATTCCTTCAGATTGTAGAATTCATTGCAGTTTTATTGACTGTTGCTAATGAAGCTGTTGCAAAGGAATTGATTCACCTTGGAGCAATCCAAAGGATTTTAGACTTGTTTTTTGAGTAAGTTTAAGATTTAAGGACGCACACAACAGTGCTTTTACATATTTCTACTTGACTCCTAATTCTTTATTTTTTCATAATGAAGTTGTAAACCATTATATGTATATATATATATATGTTTGCCCAACAAGTTCTTGCATTTATTAGGTGCTTACATACCCATTAAGTGACCTGGTGACATAGCTATGTTGGCCACAAAGGTATGGTGAGGGTTTGCAACAGTAACAAAAGGCTAGGGTCAGTGTGGAACTTGGCATTCTGCTTCAACCCTGTGTGTGTGTGTTTGTGGGAGAGAGAGAGAGAGAGCTCTTATCTAACTTTGGAGAGAAAAAGCACTTGCATTTAATAAGCACAAGAGCAGAATATGTAAAGTATGACATGGGACACATCAGTACATACTGCTGAAGAGTATTTTTGGTGTGCACTTTAGTGGTTAGGATTTGATGATACTGGGAAACAAATTGATGATTGAGATGGGATATCAAGCAAAGATTTCATACTTTTCTTTCTTTATGCCTATTATTCTGTTCTATGCAAGAAAGGGTGTTTAGATCTGAGGCTTTGCTCTGGTTTTGTGGCTGTAGGTACCCATACAATAACTTTTTGCATCACCATGTAGAGAGCATTATTTTTTCATGTTTCGAGGCCAAGAATTCTTCTCTTGCAGAACATCTTCTTCGTGATTGTGTTCTAGTAGGAAAGATACTTGAGGCGGAAAAGAATTCCACATTGGCAGCTGATCCAAGCAAGGTTATTATCTATTCTGATCTCTAAAATAGTTTATGGATTGGCATTTTGTTAAGGGTTTTTTTTTTTTCTCCACCTCTTTGTTTTTCATTATTTTCACTTGGCTTTGTTACTTATGTTGCTATGTACCTAGAAATTTGATGTGTTTAAGTGCTTCAGACATGACATCTGCTCATTTCCCTGCAGCCAACAATCCCTGCTGACAGTAGATCGCCACCCAGGGTAGGGAATATTGGACATCTGACTCGTATTTCCAACAAACTGGTTGAGTTGACAAAGAACAACAGCAATATGCAGGCATACTTGCAGGTTTATCCTCTTTGACATAACCAAGTTATTGAAACTTCTGGGAAGAATATCTAATATCACAAAGTTTTGTCTAGGTTGCAAAGGTATTAAAGTAAGTAGGATTCATCGGGACAACTGATCAATCAGATTTTTAATTTTTCTTGTGCATGAGTAAAGGTGCATGTTATGCCGTATAACTATGAAAGTCAAGATAATGCTATGCTATGTTTTTCGTTTTTTTTCTTCTTTTTTTTTTATTTAAATTCATGGTTTAAAGTTTAAACCATACAGATGAGATTGCTATCACCAACTTTCCTTTTCTTTATGGTTTTTTTGGGCAGGAAATTAATGACTGGACTGATTGGCATACAAATGTCCTTACAAAGCGTAATCAAGTGGAAAATGTCTCTAAGTGGGACTGTGGGTGGGTTTTCTTTTATTTGGCTATGGATGCATGTGTAGTGTCTATGCAGTTGTCTGCTAATACTTGCTTGAGTTGAGTTCCAAATTTTGTTCGCTACTGCCAATATTATTGGTTATGATTGTCAATAGCTAATATCAACAAGAATATTTGAATTATTTATAATAGTGATTATAATCTTTTTCTGTAAATAAAGTTCATGGTTAATTTCAGATGTTTGTGTAGCATTGAGTGAGAAGCTTTTTCTGATTTTATCATTGGATTTCTTCACTCCTGGTATATCTCTGGTTTTCCATAATGTTGATGGAAATTATTGTTTTGCTGATTTATAAAAGCTATTAGTACATGTGCATGGAGTTCATGTGAATGGTTTTAGATTGGTTCTTGTTCAAATAAATGTGTATGAATGGAAAAATTCTTTTCTTAGGAGACCTTAGATTATGTTTGCATCATTTGTAACAAGAAGTTTTGAATGTATTAGATACATATTCTATGCTTGGCTTGTGGCATTGTCATTTGTAACTAGGTCATTACTTATCCAGTTGACATTTTACTGTTACAGGAGGCCAAGTATGCTGCATGACCGAAGAGATAGTGATGATGATGATTACCAGGATAGAGACTTTGATGTTGCAGCCCTTGCAAACAATTTGAGCCAGGCATTTAGATATGGTATTTACAGCAATGACGATGTTAATGAGGTACATCATAATATTTCAAGTAGCCTTTTATTTTCTTTTCCCTTGTCTTGAGTTTTGATTGATTAGCAGATTATATCAAAACAATATATTGGGAGTTAAAATTATGTGGGGGCATAAACTCTGGAATTAACAATTGATTCTTCCTTGTGTTATACATGCATGTATTCATACATAAACATCTCTATAATTCTGATCTGCTTACCACATTAAAAGTGAATTTTATTGTCTTCAGAGCATAAAATCTTATAATAGTTTATGCTTGTTGTATCCCTTGGATAGCTTGCAAGTGCCTTTTTATTCACGTTATATGTAAAATCTCATTGGTAAACTATAATATATTTGTAAATCTATTAACTAAAATGACATTGTGCTTTTCTGCACTAAAATGACATCTCTTAGCTAATGTTTATTGGATGGAAACTAATGTACAGGATCCCATATAGTCTAGAATTCTCATTTAGTGGGCTTTTCATATTCAGAATTTTTAGAACTATCAATTGGAATTTTTTCACACTTTTGTTTCATATGATAGCTTTATGTGTTATGTCTGCACATTATTACATTTTCCAATTTTTAAGTCGCACCATCAAAATTTGAAACAATGAAAAAGTTATGTATATCTGATTCTTTCCTGGTCCTCACAACTATAGGAGTCTTGCACACTGAGACACCCTCTTCACGTCATTAAAATTTGATTAGAATTTGAAAATTCATTTAGTAAAAATTACGCTTATATTACTATGGAAAATCAATGGATACCCTTTTATGTTGAAATAAATTCGTGAAAAGATTTTTTATTGTTATTTCTGGATTGAGCTGGATGTTTTAGATTGTAGGACTTTCAAATTTCATTCTCTTGTTCATGCATTGCAGGTTCATGGCTCACTTGAACGAGATGATGAGGTAACTTATGCTTTCTCAAGTCAACCTGAATGCATGTAGTCTAGGACTTGTCAGTTGAAATGCTGTTCAAGCTAAATTGAACTTATTGGCAAATACCTATTAAATTCTGAAGGCCTGACTACCTGGTGTCTTAAGGTAGGAATGTTTTCATGATTTCATCTTCTATTACCTTGTGTGTCCATTGGGGTATCATCTTTGGAAGGCTGTTACTTGTGTTGTCCTTTTGAGAGATGTGTGCTAGGATTTCTTCATTAATGCTGGTGAGCCAATTACATCCAACTCACTATCCATCTGATGATTAATTTTGCAAAATAGCAGCTAAGAACTTTCTTGACATAAGTTGGGCAATATTTCAGAGATGTACTAAGATTTGTTCATTATTAATCTTGGTAAACCAATTAAATTCAGCTGAATGTCCACTTGAGATAATAATTTTCCCAGATAGCATAAAAAGAACTATCTTGAGATACATTGGAAATACTTCAGTAACTTCACTGGTTAAATAATAAGGAAAAGATAAAAAACAAAGAAAAGCAAGACTGATTTCGAATGCTGTGTCAGACCTGTGCTGGTGCCTTGATTGGATATTACCTTTAATATGCATTATGTTGGATCAATTGCAGTCACCATTAATTTTTCTGATTTTTATATATGTTTTTCCACCCTGATGTGTGCTTCTGCATGTAATGAACTTAATTTGTATGGTAGAAAAAGTTTCTCACTTATGTTTTTGGCAGGATGTCTACTTCGATGATGAGTCTGCTGAAGTTGTGATATCCTCTCTGCATATGGGAGATGATAAGGAAAGGTTTGTTATTCTCTGATCTTTCTGTGGATGTATGGTGGGTTATTTTCTGATCTTTCTCATGCATTGGGACACCATATTTCTGCCTCCAGATGTGTGCATTAGTTTAGCCATCATTTTGTTCTAGATGAAAATTTCACAAATGTATGGGCTCTGTAACTGCCTCTTTTTAAAAAAAAAAAAAAAGAAAAAGTGGTTGGGCTTTATATTTTTTTTCTTTCACTTCTTCCATGTCTTCCTTTCATCCCCAGCACCCCTTCTTTAATCCTGTGCATGTAGAGACAGAACAGTCCATGTGCAGGTCTGGCCAAGAAATAGAATCTCTTTGATCATTGTGGCCACTCTAGTTGGTTAGAATGACTGACTAGGTAACAAACAAATGAGCTTTACCTGCTAAAGTATCAGTGCTTACCAGGAAACATGATGCATAAAATTTGAGCATTGACGATTTGGGTTTGCAATTCCTTTTACCAAATGATGTTCCCTGTTGCCTGTTGCTGAAGTTGGATTTGATTTTTCTTGTCCTTCTGCTGTTTATAATTGTCAGTTAGTGCTGCTTTCTCAAATGTCTGGTTCTTACTGCTTGGCTTATCTTTGGTGTTTGCAGTGGATCCCTTTTTACAAATTCCAACTGGTTTGCTTTTGAGGATGACAGAATTGCCAATGAGCACTCTGCAGGTGCACTTTCTTCATCCATGCCTGATAATGAGGGGAGTGGCATAGTTAATGATGTCAATGACGTTGGTAAAGATGATGAGCTGGATGGCAGTGGGGTTTCTTCTTCAAATCCTGAATCAAGTATGAATGATACATCTGTGAGCAGTGAGTCCAAGCATTTAGAAGAAACAGAAATTAGTGCAAATGATAAATTGCCTGTGTGGGTTGAATGGCGGGAGACCCCAGATTCCCAAGATCATTCAGAGTCCATTGTACCTCTTGCACCAAATGTGGGGCTCCAGGTTGATTCAGAGAGTGAGGGTAATGATGGTGGTTCAAATGCTTCTGAACCTCTGTCTTCCAATGACACATTTGTAATTGATGACGACATTCCTGTGGCTGCCAAAGACACCCTTACTAAGGACCCTGCTGTCTTGTTGGATTCAGGCAATGTACACCCAACTTCAGACACCTCTGCCTCTGATGAAACAAAAAAGGCCAAAGAAGTGGAAGTAACTCTTCAGGGAACTGAAGGAGCTCCTGGGGTGGCCAAGGATTAACAAGAAGATGTGGCCAAGGAGGCAGAGTAATGTACATTCCCGGGAATTAATGTAAGTCGACTAACTGAATACTTCGTGACACTGGGCAGGTGGGTAGAATGCAGAACGTTCTCTTGGTTGGCTTGGTGACTGTATTTTAGATCCTTCTGTACATCTTCTGTTGGCATTGTTGTTTAGTAGGCTCGATTCTTTTTCCCCACCCGCAGAAAGTTCGGGGTCTGTCTCTCTCTCTCCCTCGACTCTGTCGGATGCAGAGAAGGGTTTTTCTTTCTTTAATTTTTTTTTTTCCTTGGGGATTTTCAGCTTTTGTATTAGATCATCTAATGTGGTCATCTAGTGTGTAGCTTCTAAGCTCCCTCTCCTTTCGGTTGACCTGGAAATGGGAAGTTGTTGCATGGCACGCGAGTCATTTATCATCTAAAACTTGTTTGTAGTATTCATTTGACCGTTTTAATAAGAAATTCAAGTGTTGATTACATCAATAAATGAATTATCCAGGTACCATTGTGGAAGCTTGTGGTGCTCCATTCTTTTCCCTGTTCTTGGAAGGCGTGCCCTCCAGGTAGCATATTGTGATTGTTGCAACACACTAAATCATACAAAAGCTATAAATAAGACTTTTTTCAGTCAATCAAAAAGGACTAAATGAGTTACACAACAAAGATAAATTTGGTTTTTCTTCTGATTTCGTATCTTTCGTATGATTTGAATCAGAATTTGAACCAAAGATCTTCAAGATGAATATACGATACCTCCAATGTGAATTGTTGGAGTGTATAACTACTGCTGGTAATTTCCATAATATATATTAAAAAGACCTATTCATTAGATGGAATACGCTATCGAGAGAAACACCCTTGTAAAATTGCCATTCTCTTTGACATACCATCTCACGCGTCTAAGTTTTCAGATAACAAAATGAGCCACCGCCTGTCTTGAATCTTGCGGTAAATAAGAATCCTCTCAATCTTTTACTTTTCAAAATGTGTGAGGTTTCTTCACAACAATAACAATATATATATATATATATTATCTCCTTCAACATGAATGAAAATTTTGAAGGGTAAACTCATCATTCAGCATTGAAAAGAAAACTGGTTATATGCATGAGATAAAAATTTGACAAAATTACATTTGCTGAAGAGGGTCAAAATTTGTCTTCGTCCTACTGATGCTTCAACTGTTGAATGAAAACTCCATTTTGAGCGCATGCAATCCGTCCCCATCTTCCTAGACGAGGTTCCTGTTGCACAACTTCGAGTGTTACGAGAATGCACTCAAATATCACAATATATGACCAGAAAGACCGAGACAACAATCTAGAGAAGACTTTTCTATTGCACCCAATGCACTCGTGAGAACATGTATATCTGTGATTTGATGAGTTCAACTATTTAGCAACAACTGTTCATAAATCATCATAATTGGTAACTTTGGATCGGTACAGAAGAAAGAAGAAATAGGGCAATGTTTGATTTCACCAATTTCAACTAAGTATGCAATTAAGGATACAATTCCCACAAGCTTGTGATAGGGCTAACCTTGAGGAAAGTTGAATTGACAATCAGTGTGGTTGGTAGAAACAGATTTATAACCAGCAAATGTTACCAAAGCAATCAATAACATATTTAACACATTTAAAACAATGACAACTCTGGTAACTATTCAAAACCACTTTTAGGCTTTTAATTAGAAAGCAGGGTTAGGCAAGTCTGATGATTCTGACTGCCCCAAATTCTGATGAGTTCCAATTTAGACTCAAATTAAAGAAGAAGAACTCCACCTGACCAACTCCAGCAACAAGAAAATTCCCAGATTTTGCAAAGTCCAAGGAATTCACAAAGCCAACCTGAAATAGATTTTATGTTAGCAACGTGTTGCTTAAATTCAGTCAAGCACATTGAAGCATCTAGCCCCAAGAAGCTAATAAGAGAAATGTAAACTATTAGTTTACGATACAATGTGATTTCATATGGGATACTGATAAAAAGCATAAGCTTGTTCAAAACTTTTCTAATAATTTACAATGCTATAAAGAATCAAAAAATAATTATAAGTATGTCAAGTCATATGTAGCCAAGACAAGAAATAGCTAAATGAAGAAAATTTTGATTTGCAAAAATTAAAGGTTGAAACAAACAACAATTTGTAACAATTCAATTGACTGGATATATTTGCTGATTGTCACCACCCTAACAGTAAAATTGCACTATCTATAGATTTCACTTACCAATGGAAGATCATACAATGGTCGAATGCCCTTAACGCTTTCAATAGCCCATAATCGCACACAGCCATTGCCAGCACCCGATGCAGCAAGATCACTGCCTTTACATACAGTGACTGAACTCACCCAGGAATATGCTGATGAATAATGACCACCTTCAGTTCATGAGAGGAAAAATCATTTAGAGTTTATGAACAAATTAGACTATATATTATAGCCTTTGTTTTTACCCAGAAGATCCACAGAACAGAAGGTCTTATGCTATGAAAACATTCATTTCTTTTCCAAGTAATATCCTTTTACTTCCACTGTGGTCTGGGTGAAAAGAACTGAACTATTTTCACAGCTTTACCTATATGACCATTGGCATTGTCTTCTTGTTGACCAATCTTTATGTCAGACAATAAAGCATGAGCACTCTTAACAATGTACAAAGGCTTCTTTTTCTGTATGGTCCAAAGCTCAATATTCCCATCATCTGATCCAGATAAGAATTCATCGTTATCAATAAAGCAACAACATTCCAGAGAGGACGTAGAAGCACGGAATATCAACCTTGACTCCTCAGGCACCTATTTGAAGGAATTAAAAGAGTTGAGGCATATTCAAGGCAGGAAAAATGTAAACAAACGAAAGCCAGGCGTAAAAATTGCCTATGTGTCCTTAAATATCATTGGCACTAAAAAGTCTGTAAAAGATGAAAATTGCAGTTTACATACCTTAAACAACTGCATAGTCCTATCACGTCCAGCAGCCAAGATCCTTTCTTTCCGCAGGCAATCAATTGTTAACACTTCACTTTGATGACCAAACAATGTGTTTATATAAGCCCTATCTTCTGCATTCCATATTTTGATGGATCGATCAAATGAACCAGAGAAAAGTTCTGAAGTCCCTTGCCTAAAAGTTAAACATGAAACAGGTCCTCTGTGACCTGGAAAGGCCTGTAAATAGAAAATGGAAGAAAGTACAAGTCAGAATTAGAAATATCCAAGATTCCCTATCAAAGGTCCTTTGTCGCCTAGGTGGGCCTGTAAGATAGAGACACACAGAATACAAAAGAAAAACTGGAAACCCTATATTCAATTGCCAGTAGTATATAACCACCTTTGCCTAAATTATATCAAATGTAATTCTCCTGACAGTGTTAACTGCAAAGAGAGGATCTTCAACAAAATAACTGAATCTCCTCATTTGGGGTCAACTGCCTTTATAATTCAATTAGCACCATCTACTTATAACCCTTCATGCTGAAGGCTTGAAATTCAAAACTAGATTGAAGTGTTCTCACTGAAAAGAAAAAGAAAAAGAGGAAAAACAAGAATTAGGGCCCAATCTACCTGAACATGTTCTCGTGTACGAGTGTCCCACAAATGAACATGTCGATCCAATCCTCCACTAGCCAAATACCGACCATCGTTACTAACTGCCAGTGCTAGGACGTTTCTGCTATGCTTTGTAGCTCGACCATCTGGAGCCTTGGCCCCATGAGATCTCAACAATTCATCATTAGGCCACTGGAATTTTCCTCCTTTCCCACTCTCCACATCCCAATGCAAAATGGTGCCATCTTTCGATGCAGAAAAGCCCTTAGTATCATCATCTAATAGACAAACTGCCGTGACAGAATGCCGGTGCTTAACTAGAACCTTAAATCCATCAACACTTCCAGGCTTCTGAATCCTGTCATTAATAACCGAAAATGAGCATTATAAAGCCTACCTACACGAGTGAATGCCACAACAGAAAACCATGAACAAAAAAAGCCTTGAAATTTACTAAACTTCAAAAAGAACTAAACTTTATTGCATATCTTTTCATGGTGTTTACCTGGAAGCAATGGATCTCCTCAATCTGCCACTGTCCACAAGCTGCTGCTCCAGCAGCATCTGGGCCACCAAAGAATCCCTCTCTCCTTCCTTCTCATACAACCTTTCACCTTCTTCTTCCTCATCCTCCTCCTCCTCTTCCTTTCTCTTCTCAATCGCCCGAAGCTTCTCCAGCAGCGCTTTGGCCATCCGCTGCCTCTTCTCGTCCGCCGTCTCCTCCTCCTCCACCTCATCCTCTTCTCCGCCGCCCATATCTATTCCATTATCCTCCTCCTCTTCGTCCGACGCCCCAGAATCAATATCATTGTCTTCGTAGTCCATCTTTCGCCTTTTATCCTTCTTCAACTCAGAGCCGAAAAACGTGTCGCGGTTGATCGAAAACTTGCTGCTGCTTCTGCCCCTCTTAGCACCCGACCCACCAACACTACCAGACATCTTCTTCTTCGGGTTTTTGGCCTTCATAGCTCAAACTTTTAATACTTCGTATTTGTTTTCCAAAAAAAAAAAAAAAAGTCTAATTTTTTTTGTGGGGGTTGCGTTTTTCTGTGATTCTGATTCTGATTTAAGCTTCGACAGATAGACGAAGATTGAAAAATTGGAAGAAGAGGAAAACGGCGTCCCTTTTGGGTTGTCACCGCATAACACCACCACCACCACCACCACCACTAGTAGGGTTTAAGGCAGGCGGGCTCTTCTTTTATTTATTTAGGGTTTTTCGGAGGAAAATGGTTAACGGGAAGCGGGTCGGGCGGTGTTAATCCGGTTCGGATTGTAATAAAAACGCACTTCGATTGATTCACGTGCGAAATCCCACGACACTCCCACGTCCCTTTCGAATTTTGTAATCGCTGTGATAATGAAATATGAAAGAGCTTTAATTTAAAGTCGTTATTATTATTCTTTTTCTTTTTTGTAAATTTTTTTTTTAATTAAGACGTTTATAAATAATCTCACATTGAACAGTAAAAACGACGGCGTTCATCTTCTTCTCCTTCTTCTTTTTTTGTTTTTTCACGATTAAAAAAATATCCAACTAACTTGTGATTTTTATTAGTGTGAATCCTTCCGTTAAAAAAAATAATAAATTAAATTAAATTAATAAGCAATTTCGATTTTGATTAAGCATGAAGATAACATTTCTCTGTTTTTATTATTAAAAATGAAAAAACAAATCTCATTAATTGGTCGTTTTAAATTAAAAATAAATTGAAAGACATGTCAGATAAGTTACAAAATAATTTTTAATTTTTTAAAAATTTTAAATTTAATTTTTAATAACTACTCTGGGCAATCGATTTAAGGGCTCACGAGTGCTACCGATTTCTTTATCAAGCATAAAAGATTTGAAATCTTAGTTATTTGGTGCACACCGCCTATGCGAAGTATCATTTGGGATTTTGGAATTGACGTTGTCTTCCAATGCCGAGGAGAGTGACTCTGCTTTTTGGTCTTGCTGCTTGCTCTAACATGGGCAAGGAATTGAAATGAAACTTCAGCATTCTCCGAACTAATCAGAAATACAGCCTGAAAGTTCCGAGAATTGAGGCGGCAAAACATTCCTGCGTTGTATTTTTGCTTCCCGTATGCCTAAGAGATATAGGAGACGAGTCTTGTAGACCCGTCCGTCAGATTCTCTCTTACCGAATCCGTCACACTCTCTCCCACCAAATCTATCGACGTTTTCGTCGAGAATCGGGAACTCCTCTTCCTTACTCCTTCTACACGAAACTTAGTAGAAGATATCAGAATAAGAGTCAGAGTTGGTTCTGATACCACTTGATACGAGGTCATTATTTTTTCTTCAAAAAGCAACTTTTTAGGGTGTGCAGCACCCACATTTATATGTCCCAAGATCGCCTTCTTTTTATCCGATATAAGAGACGGGTCTCTTACACCCGTCCGTCACAAATTGCATGCCAAGCAGTCCAAATCTGCAAAGTCAATGTATCAGTATCTCCGACTTGAAGTGCCATTCTTCACGCATGCGATGTCGTGGAGGTAGTGTTGTTCTTGACTGTTTTAGGTAATGAGAACTTTGCACCAGGATGTTGTTGGTGTAGTTGTGCTGCTTATGGCAAATCACGTATTTCTTCTCTAGGATGTTATGCTCTTATCCGGAAAGTTTTTTCATGTCGAATCGATCAGATGACGATTCAACGGCGGTTGTTATTTGAAATCCCCGTTCTTCTGATTTTGAGGTCTGTAAATTATGATTGAAGTTCTAGAAGCTCGCCGTCGTATGATTTAAGCTGTGAGATGTACTTGTTCTTCCTCTCGTTCTTCGTCTTAAGAAGCTGTCAAAATAAACTATCGTGAAGATACCTTGCCGTGGTGCTATTTTATTTAACTCGTGCAGGTTTCCTTTGTGTTGTTCTCTCTCCTTCTCTGTTTCTCTAATGCTTTATTCTGTGTTTCCGCATCTTGATATTGATTTTATGTAATCCCTCCTACATTGAGGTGAATGCCCATTAGTTATTGACCTACATCTACAATCTTGTCTGTTTACCTTACAATCCCATTTGCATAGATTGTAACTCTTTCCTCATTAATTATTTAATGTTGGATTTCACCTCATTTGCATAGGTTGTTCGAACCAGCCTCATGCCCGGTGCTTTGAAAATAATTGAACATAACAAAGACCATCCAAAGCCCATAAAGGTATTTACCTCCTGCTCTCTCCTAGGCTATGCTGGTCTAATATAAGTTTTTGCTGATCTCCTAGAGCTTGCATGACCGAGGGAAATACAATCAACCTCCTTTACTTTTAACTCCGACTAGGGAGGAAAAGGAATTCTACCAGCCTCCACAGAAGGAGATCCTGCAGGTTTTCTTGCTTTATAGACCTGTCTTGCCTCAACCGATTAAGACATTCCACTTCACGAGCCAACCTAAGGGTGTCAACACAAGGGAGGCTCTGGCAAGCAGATATTGATGGAACAGCAAGATTTGTTTACTCCTTACTGATTACCACAAGACCTAACAACTTCAACCCAAATCCATTTTCTAGATGATCTTGAATCTTGAGCTGAGGGCATCCTACAATACCATGATTAGACAATCCCCCAGAGCAACTCCAAATCCCATCTTAAAATACCCATAAATCAACTTATTAAGTACCCTCTAATGCACTATGTAATTTGACGCACCTGTTCAAGCTATCAAGCAACAAAGCCATTATGGAGAGTTATAAGACCACAGTTTTTAACATTCAGCATCATGATAGGCATCCTGCACAACAATGGTCTCATCCTCTGCTCAACTAGTAAATACTCATTCATGAGCATATGATGGGCAACAGTCACATGCTATCGAATGCAATGGATTGATGGATTTTAAATGGTTCAACTCTTCTAATATATGGAAGATATGAGACCGATCACACCTAATTTTTTGCCTAGGAAAGAAAATACAGTTGCAAAAGAGAATACTTAGAAAAGATTAACGAAGGCTGAAAATGTAGCATGACTTCACTCAAAGGTCAACATTTGTGGTTGTCTTTCAAGTAACCCAGTGTTAAAAAGATTCCAACCCCAAAACAACTAGATCTCCTGCATCTTATAGTCCAGAGCCCCCTAACCTCAAACAGATTGGCGGAAACACCGATCCCTTTGTCAGAGGCCCCATATCTTCTTCCTTAGCTCTTAACTCAAATACTTGGACAGCCACTAAAAAACTGATGACTAGATATTTGCTTCTGGATGTCTACAGCCAAAGTACTATATAACTACAACAACAATGATACTGATAATAATAATAACAATAAGGATGAATATGATCATGATTATATGACTAAGATTCCCACCAAGGAAACTTATCTCTATAATTCTTACCTAAAAGACCTAGCCTCATTAGACTATTGGCATCATTTTAAGCATCATTATCCTCCTAGTGATAACAAGAAATATTTGAAAGGCACTGCCCAAAACATGAACAATCATAACTGCATAATCCATGAAGCAATCACAATGCCTTCAAGCATTTTAAACCAATTCAGTCTCGAAGCTCCATGAACTTTTTGTCCATGCCAAAAGGATATACATCCAACTAGGTTGTGGCAATACAGGGAAACGAAAAGAGAGAACAAGAGTCTTCCACTTTAACTTTTTCACTCCTTTTCTTTTAGTTCGGTGCAGAAATGGAAACAATAGCATGTTTTGAGTATTGATTTCCCCCAATAAACATTAATTAAGTTACATTGCACAAAGACTTCAAACAACACAAAACATATTTCATTGGTTCCTAATGTCATCTCAATGAAGGACAGGCCTTAATATAAGGTTAAAGTTACTTCATTGTGACTGATCGAAGTTTTGAGCTGCAGATGTCAGAATGTATCTTATTACAACTTGCACAACAACCAACCAATCCCACCAATGAAACCCAACAAAAACAAAGTACACAAAGAAATTCTCAAACCTCCAGAATCAAACATTTCTATCTGATCTTCTCCCTGCCAGCACCATACTTCGTCGCCTCGTTAACTTTTTCAATGTACCCTTCAATCGGGGGAGTCAACGTCGCCATGAACCTATTCGCCGGAAAGGGTGTCAAATCCGGAACCAAAGCCGCCAGCTTTAACTTCTCTGGCAACGCCTCGATTGCCTCCTTCTTACATTTCAACAGATTGGTCTCAGCAGCCTGCCTTGCCCTGTGTTTCCTCATCAGAACGCGGCTGTACTCCTTGGCCAGCCGCCTCCCATCTTCCACCGTCAGAGTGTACTTGGGAATCTTTTCTTCGTCTACCAATCCAAGGGCAATTAAACCCAGCCCAGGCGTGCCCAATTCGATTGGCTCGTCGGGGACCCCCATGGCTTGCCGTCCTCCTTTCTTCATAATCTCCTTCTCTCGATGCCGCTCTTTGCTCTCAAGACCCAGTTTTTCTCGTTCGGCCTCCCGGGCTCGCTCCTTGGGCTTGAGGTATCGGACCGGAGTCGGGGCGTTGATGCAATCGTCGTACAATCGTTGCTTCTCGGAGTCGTGGCGGGAGATGGGCGGATCCTCGCCAGGCTTGCCGCCGCCGCCTTTGCCTTTCTTGGTGGAGATTTTGGACCGTTTCTTGGGCTGCCCGTCTTTGGCCTTGCCTTTGGCTGTGCCGCTGGCGGCACAGCGTTGCACGAACTGATGGGTCAGGGATTGGAGAGGTGGTTTTGCTTTTGCCACTCTCAGCATTTTCTCTCTTTTTTGTTACCCTCTCTGTCTGTTGTTGGAGTGGATTTAATGGAGTTGTTTCTGGTTAAGCGTGAATTGCAGAGAGTGACATGGCTGACACAGTGAGAAGGGGCGAGGACTAGAGCTGGTGGTTAGGGTTTAAAGCATGACGTGGACCCTTAAGCCCTAAAATCTATTTTGATTGGCATGTATTAAAATTTTATTTTCATAAAACTACTGAAAGTTTTTTTAAAAATCATCCTAACAAACAACCCTTTAATAAGATAATCAGCCCATTTTTAAATAAATAAATTATTCATAAGTTTAAACAAGATACTTATCTTTCATTCAGATTCTGCTTGTTTGTGTATAAAGAAAATCAGACGAAACTATAGCTCGTTTGTAGTTTTGGTTTCGGCTAGATATGGACCTAAAGGCCTAAAATCAAACTTGACATTGCAGGGGCCCATGCAAGTCTGTTTTCAATCTCTTTTTTACCCTGAAAGGTTTTGCTTAGTCCTGGAGGTCTTTGGTGAGACCTAATCTCAGGGCTTCCTTCTTTCAATATAGCTTGAGCATATTGGATGGAAGAAAACTTGCCTCTTTCAATCTAGAAGTCCTTGCCTCTAAACAAGCAGGGTTTGAGAATTGGTCAACTATTTTTGGGATTTGGTGCTAGAAGAATGAACAAGTGTTTCAACATTGTAATTTTAGTAGTCACTCTATACACTGCATTCTTTCACTTTATCATGAAGGTAATATATGACAGAACACCTCTCTTGTTGGACACTAAGCAAACTCATAATAGAAGTATTCAGCTGGGTGAACAAATGAGGCAACTGGGAAAGACCCTGGTCTAGCTTATACACGAGGAGTAATTTAGGATCTTACAAATAAATGGCCAAAACGTTTTGCTCAAAACATAGGACCCTGCACTTCTCTTATAATTGACATTTGGACAATGGATTCAAAACTTGATCTTGCGCAGAATTATGATTTCAGAAATGTGTGGTTGGAAGTAAACTCCCGGGTGGGTGACTTTGGACTGCATTCATAAAGAAATTCCTGCAACAGGCCCGGGTGATCAATTTTGTTCACTTATACAGGGTATTAATAAAAAGAGACTGGTCTGTCATAACATCTCATGCATTTAAAAAAAAAAAAAGAAGAAGAAAATCAATAGGGTTACAAATTACTTAAGTAACCATATTTTCAAATTACAGTGAGACTTGCGTGTCTTTCATAAACCGTCACAGGAATTGCTGCACCAAATGCAATAGAATTTAATTTGAGTCTCTTGGCCTCGGTCGGTTTCTTTATAGAGACTCCTTTAATTTAATAGGCTTTTTCCTTCCAATTTAACCTAAAAGAAAAAGTTTTAACTTAATAAAATTAGAGTCATTTTTACGTAAATTTTAAATTTAAATTTCTGTTAATATCAGTTTTAAAATATTTATAATGTTATTGCACGTAAATAAATAAAAGTTTTTATATGAAAAAATAACAAATAATTTTTAACCTTGTAGCTAAATTAATGACTAACATTTCTTACTATGCCTTTTTTTTTTTTTTAAGTTTTTTGTAACCAAATCAAGAATACATAAATCTGTTATCAATGCATCAAGCCTTTCCTTCGCATGGTTCAAGTTGTGTTCTTTTTCACTTCTTCGGCATACAATCCCTGAACCCAAAGGGAAGGAAAAAACAAGAAAGAAAAAGAAAAATCCAATCTTTATTCTATTTTATAACAGCCCTCCCTCCGTGAGACGGACCCTTTTGATTTTGAGCTATCAACTTCTTGAATTCTTTGGCAAAATTCAAGTTGTGATTGATTTCCCATCTGGGTTTCAATAGAGGTCTGCAAAAGGAGCAGAAAACTAAGAATTAGTGGCAGGAGAAGAAGAAGAAGAAGGAAGAAGACCCACGTGGCAGAATGTTAGGTGGGTTGTACGGAGATCTCCCTCCGCCGTCTTCCGCCGAGGAGGAAAAATCCACTGCCAACGCCTCCACCGCATGGTCCGCTAGCACCTTAATGGCTCCGCCAACACTTCGTAAAACTTCCGTGGCCATGACGCCGCCGCAGACGATTTTAAAATCACAAAGCAAGCTGAAAACGCCAAACTCTGCGTCCAGGATCCTAACTTCGCCGGCGGTTGTGGCGCCGGAGCCGACCCCATCGTTGATTGAGGAGCAGGCGGCGCAACCGGCACTTGTGGGTGTCAATTCCGTGGTGATGGAGGAGTATGACCCCTCGAGGCCGAATGACTACGAGGACTATAAAAGGGAGAAGAAAAGGAAGGCATTGGAGGCGGAGAGGATGAGGGAGATTGAGAGGAGAAGGCAAGAGGAGGAGGAGAGGGAGAGGAGGGAGAGGGAGGAAAGGGAGAGGGACAGAGAGAGGGATAGGAATATTTCAGGCGAGGAAGCTTGGAGGAGGCGGGCTGCAATGGGTGGCGCTGTGGTACCAAGGTCACCCTCACCTCCTAGTAATGGAGATGGATTCATTATTGGGAAGTCGGATACGGGTGGATTAGGAGTTGGTGCGGGTGGACAAATGACTGCAGCACAGAGGATGATGGCAAAGATGGGTTGGAAAGAGGGGCAAGGGCTTGGAAAGCAGGAGCAAGGGATTACAACACCTTTGGTAGCGAAGAAGACTGATCGAAGAGCTGGGGTGATTGTGAATGCTAGTGAGACAAAACCAGAGAAGAAGGGGAAGAGTGTCAATTTCAATGGACTGCCCACCCGAGTTTTGCTGCTGAGGAACATGGTAATTATCATTTATAATGTTATGGTTGGATAAGCATTATCTAATCTCAATTGATCAAAGTGGTGGTATACGTCTTGAATATTTAATGATGAATGAGTGACGTTCGTGTTATGAATTAATACAAAGAAACTATCGAAGTCTGCCAAAACAAGAATGAAATCTTTCTGTCTAATGTATTCATATATTTGCCTATAGATTTACATGCAACTGTATGTAGACAAAGGCACAAATATATATAACTGTGCTAATTTGTTTCATATGCTCAGTCTGATTGATTGTGCAATGACTTTTGTTTTTAGAATGCCTAGATGGTGCATGGGGATTGGCTTACTGCAATTTGTTTAGTAAACAGCTAGACCTTGTCAGGCACTCTGTTGTGAATGTGTTTTCAGCCCCAAGTAGACAATTTGATAATTAAGTTGCTTTAGCGCTTGTGTGATGGCTAGCTATTGTGGCTAAATAGGCAATTTGGTAGTTAAGTTGCTTTAGCCTGCTTTTGTGATGGCTAACTATTGTGGCTAAATAGACAATTTGGTAACTAAGTTGCTTTAGCTTGCTTGTGTGATGGCTAACTGTTGTGGCTAAATAGCAAAATTGGAAATTATGGTACCCTTGCAGATACCTACAATTGACTCTCTTGGAAATTCAATTTATGATGTTAATGTTACTAGGGAGTATTTAGTTTACTTCTTTGCTGGAGATAGCCATTGGTGTCATCTTGGGATTGTCTATTCCCCATGTTGATAACATTATAGCACACAAGCATAGGGAAACTCTTGCACTTTTGAGAAGTTGGAGCATAACATGGGTTCATGGAGTTTGTTCATTGGCACTTGAATGTGACCATGTCTATTTTCGCATACTTCTTTTTGGAATATTCCTGTGTCATCCTTTCTTGTTATCTTGCTATATAATACCAGAGCTTGTTGTGGTTCTTGGGGTGTTGGATGCTAATGTACTTTTAGTGTTTGCAGATTGTGATGGGAGGAAAACGAAATTTAGTTTTAGTTACCTGGTTTATTAGTCTAGAGAAGTTCTAGTCGGTGGAAAACCTTATAGAAATTTTGCATGGGGAGGCCTCAATTTAGTCCAATATGACTGTTGTAAGTTGATAAGAGAAGGAAATTAGTTTTTTCAACTTTATACTCAAGAGGAAAGTGAGGCTTGAACACATTGGTAACACAGAAAATGATTCTCAAGAGACCTTAGTTAATTAATTTACAGTTTTGGTCTTAAAAGAGAGAGTTAAAGAATTATGACAAGTGAGCTCCTCATGGTTTGGAGATTTAGATTGTCTGTATGGTGTTTTGGCAATTTGATGAATAGTGGTGTTGCTCACAAACAGCCAGTATTATTGTAACTCTCCTATCAGGGTTTTCTGGAAATATCCATTTTCTGCTGTAAGATGTGGACTCTGGATAGACTGGATTGTTAGAGGATCTCACATGCTGTGAAGATGTGTTCAACAACAGCAAGGATAAGAAAATGAAAACATCCTGAAGTAGTCAATGTAGTTGATGGTGTCGATTGATGCAAGATTAGGACCTAAAAGGTCTACGACTGCTAGAATAATGATAAAAGCAGAGGCTGCAATCACACTATAGCATGACCTTCCCTTTCTGTTGAAGAAATTGTGGTCTGCCATCCATTTGGCTTGGGTTTTTGTCTTCCCCTCTGCCCTTGTTTTAGGTCAGGCCACAGTTTACTTGATTCTTTGCAAATGTGAGAAAGATAAAGGGGAGAGGGGGAATACTAGAACTTGGAAATCAACAATTTGAAGTGCTTTTCTTGCGTATTCTTGGTAAACTGGCATTTATATGTAGAAGTAGGAGGATCTGTTTGGAAAGTAAGAAGCTCCTTTGACATCTCTTCATCCGCAAAGAATTCTTGATTTGAAAACACAGAGACAAAGAGCTGGTCTTTGAAAAGGAAAAAGAGTGGATCTGCAGGGCCCCGAATGAATTGGCTTATTTGGGAAAAAGCCTCGTTTTTAGGAAAATGTATCTCGTATCTGGTACTGCACGGTTCCACTCTGCAAGAACTCCGTATTATTCTCTTGAAGCTCATCCTCTTCATCATAACTGCATCAATTGTCATTTGTGCGTGTTTTTTATTTTTACCTACTGTTTGGTGAAGTTTTGTCTTCGTAGGGTGAGATTTAGTGAAATGGTAAAATTACTCTATTATAACTTAGAAGTCAAGTTTGAGTCACAAAAACAAACTTTTTGTAAAACTGAGGGAAAGTTCACATATGCTTGACCCTTCTTCAGACCCTCCAGCGTGGGTGTCCTATTCAAAAGGAAATCTCTTTTGCAAACCAGGTTTCTTTTGCTCCATTTTTTTTTCTTTGAAAATACTGAGTTGTGATATTGGAATACCATTATTTTGTCTCAATATTAATGGTCTTCCACTGCTTGGCTCATGTGATTTTTGATGGAGAAAAGATTAGATTTGCTGACGGTATTTCTTTCTTCTGAAAGGTTGGTCCCGGAGAGGTAGATGACGAGCTAGAAGACGAGGTTGCATCAGAGTGCGCAAAGTATGGAACAGTCACGCGGGTTCTCATATTTGAGATTACAGAGCCCAACTTCCCTCGTGATGAGGCAGTCAGAATTTTCATACAGTTTGAGAGACCAGAAGAAACCAAAAAGGCATTTGAAGATTTAGACGGTCGGTACTTCGGTGGGAATGTGGTTCGTGCAGCATTTTATGATGAAGAGAGGTTCGGTAAGAATGAGTTGGCTCCTTTGGCCGGTGAAGTCCCAGGTTTCTGACTCTTGTTTTTAATGGTTTTGTCCAAATTCCTTCTCCTCGGATGGTTGGACAAGTATGGTGGACTATTATTCGAATTTCTTACTAACAATGCGAGAAGTAAGCTCTGTTGTCAGTAGACACAGGCCTATAGCCCGGCGGAGGCAAATCCGTGCTTATAATGAGAAACTCAATAGTTGGATGAAGGAATTTTACCATTACATGAACATATCACGAAAATTTGACCAATTTTCTGCCCATTGATCCCTACGGGGATGCAACTGGCTTGTGACATTGATTTCTTCCTGGCGTGCAAAGATGGTCGGTAGTGTTTGTGCTGCATTTTCCGCTGATTAACACTCGATGGCTCGAAGTTTCAATGCTTGTGCCTTCCTACTTTCCTGATACTAACTTGCTTGATGGCGCAATTTATAGCGCATCTAGCTCAAAGTTTCTCTGTTCTGTTTTCTCCTCACCAAGAAAAATTTCAACTTTCCTGTGGAGTATTTTTTTTACCCCTCCTTTTGGAACCTATGATTATTGAAAATCGAACTCATTCTCACATGAACATAGACCGAGGACGATTCTCAACGCTACTCAAAGAAAGGCTGATTGGTACTAAAATGATTATTTCAAATTGGACAAGTGAAAATAACAACAAAATTAACTGAGTAGACCTGCAAAGATATATAGAGATCATGCATTCCATTCGTCACCAACTGCTCTAACATCAAAACTGTGCTTCTTAAGCCGGAATAATAAACTTCTATCAACCTTCACCGCATTGGTTTGTAGGTATGTAATATCTATATAACGGTAATTTTCCTTGAAAGGAAGCACAAAATATTGTATGCGTGTGTTGGTGAAGGTAGGCAGTATTGGAATTTCAGGCAACTTAAACTAGGCTACTTGGTTTTGGTCCAAAGGTGACCCCACAGGCGTGTTCTCGTTAGATGCTCTTGCCTCCGACGTGTACTTCTGCTGCTGAAGATGATGCTGACTTGGGACTGCCATCTTCACTCCACCGCCAGCTGCCGGTGTAACGGCGGTGGAAGGTAGGTGGACCCCACCAGGAGATAGTCCTGTGTACATGTAGAAAGTAAGAGGGACATCCGCATCTCCTCCACCAGTCCCTTCACGGCAGAAGTAGGTGGCAGAGTTACTGGGTCTGACATTGTTGCTGTTGATCATTATTGAGAGGGGCTCAGTGCGACGAGGGGATGCGGTGGTTGAGTGCTCTCCTCCGGCGCCGCTGCTGCCGGCAACCACGGTGGTGCCGCTGGTGGCGGGCGTTGTGGTAGTGCTTGCATTGGAGATTGACCCACAAGTCGGGCAGCGGTTCCCGAGCTTAGAAACAAAAACAAACCAAAACATTTAACAAAAAAAAAAAAAAGCCCATAACACTCGAGGAAATTAAGGACAATTTAACTAAAACTCTGTGATTATTAAATGGGAAATCTACTAAAAATTTGATCTTTGGAAAGATTCTTGAAAACCCATGTCATGAAAATGTAAGAGCTATCAAAAAGTTTGAATCTTTTGGCTCTATAAACACACACACACCTTGAAACGGTAGGTGGTGCCATCAGGCTCCACGACCCAGCCTGCTTCCTTGGCGAGCTGACGGAGGACTTCATTGATGTCGGCACGAGGGGAGAGGTTGTAGCCGCCGTGCCTTCTAAGGCCATGGAAGATCTTGGTGGTGATGGCCCTTCTTTGTCTCTCTCTCAGCTTTGTTTTCTCCTTGTCACTTTCACTCCTTGACGATGAACCAGAACCAGAACCACTGCCACCCACCATTGTCTTTTTTTTTTTTTGGCTTTCAAACTTTTTTCTTTTTAAATTGTGGCTAATGGGGTTGGCTCATATATGTTTTTTGCACGAAAAAGGAGATAAATGTGGGAGGTCACAATTGCATGTTTGAGCGACAGAGAGAGAGAGAGAGAGAGAGCTCTGCGGTGATGAATGTGAGAGGGTTTTTTACCAAAAAAAAAAAAAAAAAAAGATAAGATAGAGATATAAATTATTTTATTATAATTATTAATTATAAAATATGCATATTATTATGTTTATTTTAATTATATCATTAAATATAAAAAATTAAAAATATATAATAAATAATTATTATAATATATTAGGTGGAATCGAGTGGAATTGACTGAAGAGATATAACTTTTTCATTTTCTCGTAAGAGTGTGCCAGCGTGGAGTTTGCTTTTTTTCACTTTTCGTTAGGCACATATGAAAATTTTAAGACATGAGTTACTACAACGCCTCTCAATGTAAATTTGCATTTGCATTTGCTAGACTTTTTTCCTTTTTTGGTGTCTAGAAATTATTATAGAGTAGCCGTGTCTCTTCTTCTTCTTCTTCTTCAAAACCTCACAATTTATAAGTCTCGTGTACAGAACGCACTGGATTTTTTTTTTTTTTAATTTTTTGTGAAAAAATGTCGAATCCATATTTTCCTTCTTTTAAAAAAAAAAAAAAAATCGCAGGTTATGAAGACCGATAATTGTACCTGTCTTGTCTCACTAAAGATTTGAGGTGACTTGTAATAGAGATTGTTACATATTAATTGTGCAGGTTTATGATTGCGTTGCGTGTCCCAAAGAATGGCTCCTGATTTACAGGTGCTTTTCAACGAGTGCTGTGGAGGGGGGGGGGATGTTATAAATGATGGAACCTCTCATTTGCTTGGCATTTTCGGGTTTTTTTTTTAGCCCGAGATGTCAGATTGGAAGCTTCAGGGCAGCAAATGCGGTAGTGTCTCATTTATTGAATATTCAGAGACCAACCAAATTTTCAGAGGTTCCCCTTCTGCTCTTACAGGAAATCGGACTTGATCGCATGATCCAGAAGCTAAGGTATGTGAGATTCCCTTCATGTCTGTTCATTGATTTGCATGCTTGCTTCCTCTTCGTATCAGTTGGCATAATTGGAGGAGTCGTTTCAATGCACCCTTATTCAAATATCTGGATATAAAAATTTCGTATATCAAAATATAGTTATTTTTGTTTATACACGAAGACATAACTTCATATTAAAGATACAAGTTTATAACAGCTTATCTAATTAAAAAAAAAAAGAAAAAAAAAACTAAAAAATAGCTACATGCCACAGAAATGAAAGATAAAACTTGGACCTTAAGAGCTTGATAGAAACGTTGGACCCAAATGGGTTATTAAGGGCTAATATTCATGGATTTTGGTGGGAGGATGTTGCCAATAAAACTAAAAATCAGTGATCCGTAACAGTCAGCAAACGGTGTTTAATTAGCCACCGTAGAAGTTAAAGAAATTATTGGCCCACTAAACCCTACAAGCTCATTCTCTGATCTGTAACATAATGCATGGTTCAATGGAAACAGAACGAAGGTGACAAAATTATGAGAAAAGGAAAAAAAAAAAACAAAAAAAAAAACAAATGTGGAGTCGTATGGTTCAATCATTTGCGCAACCATGTAATTAATAGGAAGTTTTTGTTGCTGTTCTCATTTTTGTGGGTGTGAATTATAGTAGGATGTTAGCAGCAGTTAAAGGTGTCTCTAAATCTTCTAACTTGAAATAGGCAATTCAGTAAGACATAAGCTGGTGTCCATATCCTTAAAAAACTAAAATACCTATTTATGGAGACAACGATTTCTTGCATAAATTACAATCTCTCTGGCCCCCATTGACGATGTATTGCATTATAGCATTATAATCTCAAGTCTCAAACCCCTTTTTTGTTGCCTTGCAAACAAATTGAATAGTAGCAATGGCTGCAATAATGTCCACAAAGCTGATGGCAATTGCTCTTTGCATTCTCACGGTGTGGTGCATGGTAATGGCGAGCGGAATAGATGCAAAATGTATAGGGTATCCCGTCCTAAGGGAAGATTTACCTGATGGCTGCAACCTAAGACATCCTCAGGGATGTAAGATGATAGCTAGCCATGCATAAGATTACCAAATTCTCCACCGATCCACATTCTCTTGATTGGGACCAAAAATTTCCCTCTCGCTTGGCACGTTTTAGATTGTTGCATAATATGCAATTAGAGTTCGAGATTAAACTACAAGATTATTGCCTGAGACATGATACTATGTAAATTTTCTTCTTCTTTTTTTTTCCTTCACTTTATTCCTAAAGTGATGTTATCATTTTGCGAGGCGTGATACTAAGTAAATTTATTTTTGTGGTTCACTTTTTTTTTTTCCCCCCAAAAGTAAGGTTTCATTCTCTCTCTCTCTCTCTCATTGGAGCTACCGAGTTGTAAAACTAAAATTTAAATTTAAAACATTCAATTCAGAGGTAAAGCTGACTCCAAGACTAATGGGCTAGAAAGCTCAAATCCCCTATAGGTTTACATGATCAGTGCTCCAACAGAATATGCACAAACAGTACCATGCGGTTTGTTTTTTCATTGTTAACTATACATCATTCCTTCTTTGTTCAGAATAGGAGATCGTCTAAGGAAGTTCTTAACTTCATAAGGATAGCTCAACATATTGACAGCCTCGCACATTTTATTTACTCATGCATTTGCTAAAGTATTATTGTCAAAATACTAGACCGTGAGTTTACATAACTGAATGAACCAATGGTTTTTGGTTGTTATTGCTCAATTGGAATATTTCTTAGGAGCAAGGCAATATAGAGTTGCACCGAGGGTGCCCGCAACAATTCAGATATAAACTTATACGAGGGGGGGGGGGTTTATGTTACATTGTGTGGAGTTTTACAATATTTATAATTTATAATTTAATATAATCTTGATGATTTTCCCTTCAATCATTTATGTGAAAAGAAACATTCTTAGTGAGGGTTGTCTTAAAGATTGCAAATAGCTTTGGATCTTACCGCGTGGACGAGGCATTCGGAAGCCTCGCCGTACTTTTGTTTTCATTTTTTATTTTTTCAAAAAATATATAAGATGCATGTAATTAAGATATTTTGTGTAAATAAATATTAACAATAAGCATCAACACCTTTTTGATAATTGCATACACATTATATATATACATTTTACTTTATTTATTTATGCATCATATTTTAAAATAAAATTAAAAAAAAAAAAAAACAAATGAAAAGGCCTGCAGAACACACACAGCACTCATATCTATCAGTCACCCACGTCTAACAGATCAAACAATGTGTTCATAGATTGACCAACAATTTCCAACATCCCCCCACCATAATTCATGAATAGCGTAACAAATGATATGTTACACATGCATCATTTATAAAACACAGCTCTCCAATTGGCAAACAGAAGAAAGGAAGTTTAACAAAAATAACTTGTGCGTGGTGGAAATTAAACCGAATAATGCAACTAATGTTCTATTTTTGATAAAACTTCAACATCAAGCTATCTACTACTTCATATATGTTGGCCCTTGATAACCCATCCTCTGTTAGAAGAATTTCTTAACAAAAAGAAAAATTTGCATCCATCCACCTATACCGTGGCATTTTCTTTCTATTAGCTGGTCATTAGTGTGCCCAAGTCGTCAGCTTTCAATTGCAGGAAGTCCCCAACGGTTACCCCACAAGATCTTTTAACCTTCTCTGTTGTCTACTTCTATCCTCTCCAACAGACACCTTACTTCTCTTTCTTGTCTTACCATGAGCTTGTCCACCCATTAACGCCGCATTGGAACCAAGAGAAACCTAAAACCCAACTCCAAATTTCAACTTCCATATAGTGGTTTTTTCTTTCTCCCTTCTTGATACTCAAATTCAAATCTTTGGATTTTCAGAGCCACGCCCACATATAATCCCTGTGCTAACAAAGAATTATTTTTCTTTGTCAGAAAAACTTATGTCCGGCTCCGGTGGTCAGGAAGGAGATGCAACCAGCTTTATTTCTTTTATAGATTTTCGTTTTTGGTTTTTCATAATGTTTGTCTACAGATGCACCATTATTTACATAAGGAACCTCGACATTGTACATAAAACCATAAACAGTAACAGAAAAAAAATTAAAAAAGAGTGCCCAAATCGGGTGCATTGGCATCAACAAGTAGACGTGGAAACAACCTGCATTAGTGAGGCATCTCAAGGTCTGGTCTTCTGTCAAGTGCTTCTTGGGTTGATTCAACAGGGAATGCATCCGGATAGGTAGCCAAGAGCTTTGCCTTCATGCTTCTGCAAACAAAATAGAGAGAGAAAGCAGGATCAAACTCCAGAGACTACAAATCTAGACTCAAAGGAGCAAGTGACAAGGTAACCAGAAATTGAACTAGATCACAAATAGACTCAGAGGATGAAGTAACAAATTTAACCCAAAACTGAACTAAATCACAAATCAAGAAAACAAGTCTACATCCATGAAAAACACACAGATACAAAAACCACAGGCAAATGTCCAGTTGACCTTCCCTTTACCACATAATGGGATTTTACAGGCTCTCCATCTCAAGGCAATAAAAGGTTTAAAACATTCAATAGCAGAAACTGCATTTTAAGCATAACACTCTACATCAATTTTTACACACAAGACCCCCAACATATCTAGCCATCAACATTAAAACACGCGCACGCCTGCAAAGAACCACAGCAAATGTTACTATTGCCCACAATGCAAATCAACACAAACCTTGACATTAAGTGCATGAAGCATACTGATGAAACCAATCACAAATTAAATATTTTTCCTATTCCTTTATGAAATTGAAATTGCACTTATCACTAAGCAAGAGCAAACTCAACACCAAGAAGCTACGCAGGTTATTAGAGAAAATTTTCAACCTACTCAATTGGGAATGAAACGTCAGGGCCAAAAGTTTGGTACGACAGTAGATTTCTTGAAGTGCTCTCTGTATCTACACAGGGTTATTGTTGCTGAATTTCAGCAGGTCATTAGGAATTTAAATTAGTATACCAGCCAGATCACAAGGAGAGAAGAGAAAGACAAGCCAAGGCTACAGGAAATCATCCACTATATAGGGAAGTACACATAATGAAACACGAGTGGCTCTCATGTGCTCAGAAGACCAACACATCAATTCTCCAGGTCCACTGCACTGCAGGATCATTTCCACATTGGAGAAGATTTTCTTATGATAGGAAATAAGGGGATCACAATGGCTTGGGTACTCTTTTTTTAGGCAGTGTTTCTAGAGAGGCAGAGATTCATGATGAGAGAATGGATTAGTCCAAGGTAAGATGTTACCAAGCGGAAATTAAAAGGCACTGCTCCAAGATACACCACATTAGGTTCTTATCATAAACCTCTTGCAATTTAATACGCATAACAAATAATGGGCCGCAGAACTACACATCTTATGGTCCTGAGTAGCTATGCCATAAGCTTTATTAGAAAAATAACCATCCAAAACAGGCACCAGCATAATCAATCAGCCCAATTACAGCAAATGTTTAGCGAAAAATAATCTTGCTCACGCACCTTAGCTTCTGGAAGATGTAATCAAGATCAGTCTTCATAGACTTCAGGAGACGTGTATTCCTTGTAAAATCAGGAGAAACCTCTGCAAAGCAATTCTCTGAATATTCATTAAAATGAGACAACACCGCATTGCTGTCCTGCAACCTTCCCAATCTAACATTTTTGGGCAAGAAAAACAAAAGGCAGTAGAAATTAGATTCCACATTCCATTCCCAGTAACATCCTAAACCACTCGTATAAATCATATGGTTGAAGGGAATCAATCAACACACAGCCAACAAATGAAAACCCCGAGGATCGATTGGTTAGTAAAATGTCATTTACAAATGCCAATTACAATTGAAACAAACAAAGACATCTATGTCACCCACAGTTCCATAACATTCGATCCGCGCCAACGTAAGCCGACCGAACCGAGTTTACATAAGAATTTCAGCCAATTCTGACATTATTATCATTAAATATCCTTAATCGTAGTAACTGAATCGAATCACAACTTTGGAGAATACGAGATTAAAATCGTAACTCAAAAACTGGAAAAAACAAAACAAAACAAAATGCAAAGAAAAAAGACACGATTTCCACGCGAATAAATTATAGACAGAGAGAGAGAGAGAGAGTACGTGAGATTCTGCAATTGGTTGAGAGAGTCAAGGTCGTCGTGATCGATTAGGGTCTGGAACTCTCTAGAAACTTCTTTCGAAGCTTCTCTTATGGATTCCTCCTCCATTTGCTCCTCGCCGAGCGAGAGCGAGATCGAAAGAGAGACTGCAAAATCTAGGGTTTAAGTTCGAGGCTCCAATCTAGTACGACGGTTCACATAAGGGAAAATTACGGTAGCCGTCCGATTCTAACCAATCTACCGTACGACATCCAGATCTAACGGTATGTGCGCGCCTCTGTGTGAGTGATCCTGATTTGTTTGGGTTTGCCAACGGCCCTAGACTGAATTTATTGGGCTTAGACATAGCCCACCATTGAAATCATTGGGTTCTGGCCCAAATATAAAATCTGATTAACACAAATTTAAACATAAAGTCCTTTTTTTTTTGCAATAAAATAGGGGGATTTTTCATTTAATTTAATAATTATGAATTAATCGTTATTTTATAGTATTTTCTCACTCAATGAAAAAAAAAAATTTTTAATTCTTTTTTTAGTGATTTGTCCCTTTTTTGGGTTGTCAAAGGCACAAAAGAATTCTTGAATTGAAACAGAAAAGAAATACAATGGTATCTCTTTGTAGCAAAAAAAAAAAAATAATAATAATAAAAAATTTCTTTTTGGTCCTTCAACTTTGTTTTAATTCTAATGTAGTCCCCAAAATACTTTTATTCTTCCATAAAAAAAAAAGGAAGCAAGGATTCAACCATGGATGAATAAAGAATGCAATGAGTCAAAGTCAAATGGTCTTTCTTAATTAACAATTTTTTTTTTCTTTTTCTCTCTAAAGTCTAAACTATCATAACTTTTCTCATAACTTCAAGCACATGCTTGGTTTCAAAAGGCCAACATTGTTGATATTGTAAGCTAAAACTTTTTTTAATAGAATGGAGAAGATCTCTTGATGGTGGGAAAAAAAAAAATTACAACACTCAATTATCCAACTTGTTTTCACTTTGGATTTCCCTCTCTTTTGCAAATTAATTCCTTTAAAGAAAAAGAAAGTAAGAATAAAAATTTTTCTTATCTTCCTTCATTCCTATATATTCTTCAAAGTAAATGTGTTAGCTGTTACAGTTAGATAGATGGTGTATGTTTTATCCTACAAAAAGTTGTTCAATTTCTAGTTGCAAATTCAACATATTAATGAGATAATACATAAATAGCTTTCGATAGATGAAAATGATTCAAACTTGTTTAACTTTAGTCCAACACAAAACCCTAAAATCCAAAAGAATCATCAATGATGAATTATGGACTGTAATCCAAGGAGATTTTTGCCCCAAAACTCACCATCACATAAATGCCCACACTCCCATGCCCGCCCAAAACCCTAAAAACCAAATGGGTCTTCTTCAATTATGAAGCATGAACTGTACACAAGAGATTTTTCCCCAAAACACACCATCACAAACATGCCCACACTCCCATGCCCACCACCACTCCCTAAAGATCACTCATCAGTTTCCCAGCTTCCTCAACAAACTTAAAAAAAGGACTGAAGAAACAATGCAATGAGTCCCAGAACTAGGGCCATTACCATGCCTATCCACACCATCATAATTACACTATAGCCAGAGACTTCCCAGAAAAGAGAAAGCTCCCAAACCCCCAACTCAGCTCTTCTTTTTATCCATTCATGAAACAAGAAAAACTCCAAGCAACCAGTCTTTGCTCTTAATTAAAACACCCTATCCAAGACCCAAAAAGCATCTCAGACCATAATTGTCTACCTATATACTTCCCCACCATTAATTCTCACAGGCTTAAAAAGACCTCCTCAATAGTTTTTTCCTTTTTTTTTTTTTTCTTTTTTTGATTGAGCTCTATTGATGTGTTTTACATACAGGCAATTCAAAACATTTAAAATGTACAATCAGGATTATAATAATTTAACGTATAAATTTATATCTAATATGTGTCAGAGTTACCACGTTCACCAAACTTTTCATTTTATTTTATTTTTTTAATTCCTAGGTTCTGATTTGGTTCAAATGATCACACCATGCGAGTCCTTGGTCAGCAAATTAACTGCTGTTCACAACTATTGTTGACCATTACAAGCCAAACCACCATAAAGATTTAAGAACTGTCCTTATTTATTTATTTATTTTTCTTGGTTTTGGAAAAGCTAGCGTCCTTTGCAAACTTTATTAATGTGGGGTCTTGTTTTTTTTTTTTTGGGGGCCGGTGATGAAAGAAACAGTGGCATGCAACAGTGGCGTGAAGAGGATCTAAATACACGCTCACGACCTACGGCCTGGATAAAGGCAAAAGGGCCAAAAGGGTTCTCAGCCAGAGAGAGAGAGAGAGAGAGAGAGAGAGAGAGAGAG
>CM034056.1:7237262-7369933 GCA_019804595.1 Bruguiera parviflora
TTAAATACTTTAATAAAAATTTAAATTTCTAATTTTCAATATAATAATAAATTTTTTAATTTCGGAATTATAACATTAATATATATATATATATATATAGGAAAAAAAGAAAAAATATCTCAATTTACGAAAGAGTCAGGTAGTGCACAAGATTTTAAGGTTATAAAGTTTAAAGATCTCTCATAAATTGACATCACTGAACAAGTTTTAAGAAGAAGAAAAAAAATTAGGAGCAATTGATATATGAAAAATAAAATAAAAAATAAAGAAAATTATTATATAGACATTGTTGCATTTACGATTGCAAATTTGTGTGTGATTGTGTGTTTTTTTTTATAAAAAAAAAAAAAGAAAAGAAAATTGCGTCTTGTCATCAGCAGAAAAAATAAAACACAAGAAAAACAAGCGAGCGCGAGGCTCGAAAATGAACAGTGGGCCTTTCGCATTCACCAGAATTTCAAACGCTGAAAAGGGCAACCAACCCTAGATGGCTACAGGTATGGCCGTGCTTGTAGGGTGGGGTCCTCGTGACATGGACTGTTATGTATGGTATTTGTGCATGTATCATCATCATGTAACAGCAATCAATGTCATGCCATTATATATGTCATGGCATTGATGCGCGTAGGTGTACATGATTAAATGCTATGCGTGCTTAGAGGCAATGTGGCCTACGGTTTGACCTTGTCACGCCCACTTAATGATGACAAAATACAGACCAGCGCATGCTTGAAGACACAATCTCTTCAACATAAATAAATATAAAAATTTTATTTTATATATGTATAATATAAAATATATTGCGTCCGCACGTTTGTCCACCAAACCATTTCCTAGAATATAATACTAAAAATGAAAGCTCAAATATTTCGCTCGTTCTTAATACAAACCGAATCCAACGATATTATAAATTATAATTGTTAATTACATATTTATAAATTTTATTTATTATCATGCAATTATAAATATATTATCAATGATTATGATATTATTTAAGACATTTTTCGTAGACCCTTATCCTCCTTCACACTTTATTGTAACATTATTGGTTGGTTTAGGATCTTGGGTGTGGTTTATTTGGTTCCAAAATCAAAGTACTCAGTACTTAGTCGCCCTTTCCCAGCTTAGCCGAAGAGCAAAACCAAATGGAGAATTGCATGAATTAGGTTCCTTTCACGTAACATTATCTATCATGTGTGTATTCGTGAATCAACCCCACCCCCACCCCCACCCCCTTTCTTCCTTATATTCAAATGAATATCATCACAGCTTGTTGAGGCACGAACTTTGTCTACTTAAAAGTCATGAAAGGAAGAAGAAAAAACCAAAAACCAAACAAAAAAAAGAAAGAGCCATACCCATCGCAATTGTTTGGTCTAATGCGGGAGCTCTGACCTAATTGACATCTTGTTCAATGCTATAAATCATCATCATTGTTCGTATACAGTGCAAAGAGAGTGAAATGCCTCGACGTATCAGCTAGTTTTTCCTGTTAATGTGGCAGTATGAATAGGTTAGTTAAGGACTCTATAACACGAATGCAAATTTTTGGCGTGCATTCACAAAAATTACAATTGAAACTGTTAATCCTACGAAAATGAGAACACAAGCACCTAACTTGATGTTTATAATTCGTATTTATAAATCCTTGCGACTCCCCCCCCCACCCAAAAAAAAAAAAAAAAAAAACTCCCCCTCTCCCCAAAACAAATTGTGATTGCACTTAATATTTTCGGCCGACTAGTACTGTGAGAACGAAAATGACGGTGTAGTGGGGGCACGCTGGCATCGCACACCTCTTCCTCGACGACTGAAGAGAAACACAGTTGTAAGGGGCAAGCATGACGTGGCATGGTGTGGGGTGGGGTTGGCAGAATCTTTGATCGAAGGGTCCCACTGGCACGTACGGCACTGATCTACGCCAACAGAAAATAACATATGCTCTCCGTTGTGGGCCTACCTTCTCGTCCATGCCTACGGGTATCTGCATCTTGTGAGCCTCCCTGTACCAGTTGCTTGCCGAATCCTCTCGCTTGCTCTCTTCGGTACTCTACAGTCAGTAGCAGTAGCAGTAGCAGTAGCTATAGCAGCTAGCATAATACACTCGTCTGGTGGGTCTGCCGCTTTGGACTCGGTCCTCATTTGCTCGTAAAATTCAACCCACGTCGAAAATGAAGTGTCCATCTCGGGTTGACTTCATCCACACTTCAGTTGACTTATACCATGTCTATGCTCCATATATTCTTCCATACGTGGAAACTCCTTCTTTCTTTTTTTAAATTTAGTGATTATGTGTGTTGATTTCTTCAAAAGGAGTTTATTATTTGGTTTTATTAGAGCAATAATGCGATGGATCTTCGTTCTCGACACATCATTCGGAGGTGATGAGATGTCAATATTTTGGGACAGTCTTCCCTGTTTTGATGGAGACATTGGATTGGGATATTAATGTTGTTGTCATATATGGTAATTATGCTAAGGGATATGAAGTCAAATGGAATGATAGGCTATTTTTTTCTCACAACATCGATTGGAGGCACAATTATTATGCTATTCCTAATCCTGTGTCTCCCTTGGATACATACTCTCTTTTTTTTTTCTTTTTTTTTTTTTGTATATGGCAAAGGAAATAAAAAAAAATGATGAACAATCGTTTATGTTTTCCCATGTGTTTTTTCGTATCCCTTTATAGCAAAATTCTCGGTATATGTAATCCACCAAAAATAGTTATAGAGCCAACGAATAAAGCTATGCCATATTTTTTAAGAAGTTTTACGGGATGCCCATCTACCCAAGAAATTACGAGAGCCTATGTTTGATGTGAGTAAATCCACTTTGACGAAATCAAAATATTAAAAGAAAAAGTTTACTAGTTTAATTCTACCTCTTTTTATCTTATCATGGTGTATTCGTGCACTTTATTTGAAAAATTAAGTTGGGAAAATAGCATTACTCTTAAGGGATAATGCGATGATGCTTTTCATGATCAAGCTATGTATGATCAGGAACTTCTCTCCATAAAAGCACAAAAGAAAAATTGCAATGTGGGCATCATTTAAAGCGCAATTATAATTTAACCCCGACAGCTCTGCACCAATAATAATAATAATAATAATAATAATAATAAGTTTTTATAAAAAATAAAAAAAAGAAAAGAAAAGAAAAGAAAAATCCTTTAACCTCCTCACACCCGCCTCAACCTACCGTGTAACATCTCTTCATATTTCTTTTGACCCGTTGAACCCTCTTATAAGCAACCAGTCAAAAACAAGAGCAACAAGACAAAAAAATGGCAAATGGGGTGGGTTACTTTCGCCTGCAGCATTGGTGATTCTCTGAAACACGATAGATTTACACAAAGATTTGCTCATTTAATAAAGAAGATTTCAATTGCCTGCTAATTGCAGGAGGGCATTTGATCCTCTTATCTAAGCTAAAAGCTATAGTAATAAAGTTCCTTTGCCTAACTGGCCCCCTGTAAACACTGCTGGTGTTTAACAAATTTTTGCTCCATTTTACTCTCTGTGCTGCTAACTGCATGCTGACAAAATGGCCAAGTAGCTAATAGCCATATAGGCATCACAGACTCTCTGCACACACATGACTGCACACTTCCATTCCCAGCCTTTAGGTTACTTTAGGAAAAGATTCCTGAGTGATCAATCAGCAACTTTTATTGCTGTGGGATGTTGATCTATTAACTTTATTTTCTCCCAACTCCGTCAACATGTGGGATGTTGATTTATTAACTTTATTCTCCTGTATTGGTATAATTTAGTGGTCAGTAATTCTCAGAACTCCTTCACAAATATACTCTCTTTCGCTTTCAGAAAGTTGCCAAAACAGTGCTTTACAGTTTTCAGATGAACACCACCACCCCCCCCCCCAAAAAAACACTCTTTTTAATTGGCTCTCAGTAATGCTTGTTAGAATGAGGTAGTAGAGATAATGGTAATAAGTTCAGAAAAACTGTGATTCCCTTTATACTTAACTAGGTACTATATATGCATAGATGTTCTGCCTTTGTATTTTCTTCTGTCACCTCTCCAAATCAACAATATGGCATTACAATTATGAAGTCTGAAATGATATACGAATTCTTTTTTTTATTTTTCCCCTCTAATTAATATATTTCCCTAACTTCATCATAACTTACAATAAATGCATTCCCTTTTGCTGCTGCTTAACCTGACACTCTCAAAAGAGCCCTCTCTGGTTAGCAAGTCTTTCATGACATTGTTCTTAGGCATTTCAACCGGCAGTAAATTCCCACCAATCTTAACTCTAAAACTTACTTTTCCCAAAATGATATGCACCATCTTAGAAGGTACCACAACCTCTTCGTCTCTTCGTAATGAAGATCACTTTAAGATTCCTACCGCATTCGCTTAATAGGAGCTTTCTAGCATAGCCTCTCGCGTTCACACTCATCTTCCGGTGCACATTTTACAAGAGATGGGGCCCTTGATGAACTCTATCTAATTTAGAATTATCTCCATCTACAGTCATCTTAAAGAAGCTTGTGGCAGAATGCTGTTTCGCCCTGTGGAAGGTCAAGATCTTGGCTATTCAAAGTGGTAAGTGAGCCAGCCAGCTCGAGAAATGAATACAGCACCTAAAAACAAAATATTCTGATATATGAGACTCTCGCATTATTAACTTCCTAAGAAGGAATCATACATTCATATTTTTTTCACGAAATATAGACTTGAATCTATGACCCCAATCCCGAAAAGAAACTAATGAAACAATCCTGACCCAGTTCGCTCAGCAATTGACAACACAACTGCACGGATAGAGAAAACCGAGTGGCACACTTGACCCGCCAAGTAACGTTACTCCAAATTTTTTGTTATTCAACAACAATCCCCTGGACAATCTGTCAATTAGAAATCAACAGCAATGCAAGCTAGTAGCAAAGCAAACAACACCTCAACTGAAGGTTGATCACTTCACTTGGCTGCCATCCCCCTTTAACACCATCCATTCCCGTTGAAATTTCACCAGACTTTCTAGGATAAGTGATGGATTGATACGGACGGTGGAACCACAACAATTTAAGAGAACACAACAGTACACGCATTAGATATAGATAACGAGGCATTCATGTACCTGCCATTACTACTACATCCATGTGTCACAAAGGCAGTAGGTGCTTACAGAAGGAAACATAACTTAATAGATAGCCAAACAAGTAGTCATTTTAAGTATATCTTCATTACAAATCACATAAAGGACCAGTTCATGAACATGAAGGCCAGACAGTGGCTGGAATCATCATCTTTGAGGACTTTCCATGCAATGACCTGCTCATAGGAAGCGGGTCTCCCCATGCTGGAGGCGCATATTCCGGCCGGCAGATATGCAAATCCCTGAATTGAACAAATTAGATAATTTCAAAGCAGCAAACATTGGCTGTCAGACAAGGAACTCTGAAGAATTTTATGCTTATGGGAAGCACAACGAATGACTAGAAGAACCAACAAAGGCAATTTGACAGACAACCGGATCCTGGAAATAAGTCACAACTGACCCATTTTAATTATTTATGCTGGTTTTTACAGATATAAAAATGGGTCGCGGAAGTTTTGGACACATCTGGCATAGAAATATGAGTCAATCACTCGTAGCTCCCAATAATAAGAGCCTCACCTGTTGCATAATTTTAGAGAACTCCAAACAGAGAATCTTTCGGCCAGCTTCATTGAGAACCTTGTCCAGCATAATGTCTTGAAGGGCCACAAGTGTAGTTTCAAGCATGTCTAGACCTGCCTGGTTTGCAAATGTGAAAACCGGAGATGCCTGCAATTATTATATTTAAATTGTTTAAATAAATAGGCTTGCAAAAGAATATTGACAAAACACCAAATTCCTCAAAAAGGGTCTGCCCAGGAAAAATGGTTGGTTTATTACATTGGATTTTAAAGAGCAGCACATGATTGCATCCGAATGGTGCCAAAGTTGTTTCAGCAATGCATCCCCAGCCTGGGAATCAACACGAAAGAGTTCTCCTCCAGTATGAACCCTGCAATATGCTCGGATCTAATGATCAACATGCTACTAACAAAGCAAAAACAATGTCCAAGGGTAATTATTTGGCACCTGTAGCTGCGGTAAATCCATTGTGCCAGAGTCAGAGCCTCAGGAGAGCCAGGAAGAGATCTTTGCCCCATATTTGAGCTAATCCGGGAAGGGGAAATGGCCATAGCAACCCTTTGAACAGACCCAACTACACTACGCAAATACTGACGAGCCATAGCAGCCACATTGTCTCGAGTGTGGCTCTCAAAGGTAAACTGAAATGCAATGGTGAGGACTGATCTAAGGTTATAGCTGTGAGTATCAGTTTCACTTGCTGGACGAACACCACCAGCTCCCACCTCAAGTGTAGAGGCCAAATCTAATGTGCGAGTTGCAGTAGGCATGTCCTATAATAAAAACAATAACCAAATGTGAGAAATGAGATGAGCCTTATTTCAGACCATGACCTAAAGGCAAAATATTGTCCCCAGTATGCACATTATTGAACATTTCACAAGTTTAATATACATAAAACACAGAATCAAGTTCCCAGAAACTCCTCAATAGCATTCTAACATAAAAGGCCTCTCATCTCAAACTTCTCTTCTTGAACAAGTAAATATAATTCAGCAAAAGCTTATATATAGACAAGAAAAAATTTAAAAAAAAAAAAGGAATGATATTTTAAGATGTAAACAGAACATCAGGCAGATACATCAAAATAGCGAGAGCTTGAAATTGGAGCTCATAGTTAATTGATAGCTGAGTTATAATAAGCAATGCTGTATGAGCAATATCATTGGTCTTCTGTTAAAAGATCCTGTCGCTGGTTCTGCACAACTTCCCAGTGAAGTAAGAGTTATGTTAATGACTAGCAAAGTACAAATGCTTGAGGTCACCCAACTGTTTTAGGATCCAATGGTATGACACGAAATCCGGATGGCAGTAAAGGAGCATCATCAGCAAAGGATTCATCAATGGGTGCAAAGACAAGCTGTGCACAGACACCGACAGCATTTTCATCAATCCCACTGCACAGCTGTCAAAGTAGATTTTAAAGATTTGTTATCAGTCCAAGAGATGACATGAAGCGAACAATTGGGGAAAAAGTTGTCCAACTTCAGGTGCAACAACAGTGACTAACCTGTAACAAATACATATCTCGTGCCAAAGCTAAATCTTCAGGTGAGAATGCATGACCCTCCAGCCGAACTACCTCCAAAAACTACACTCAGAAGAAGGAAACAATTTCATGTGTATCAATAAAATTTAAGATAACAGAAAGGAAACAAATTGAGTACTAGGTAATTACCTCCTCATGCTCAACAGTATGGGCAAGTGGTAAAATGACCTGGCTACTAGGGAAGCCACCAGGTCTAGCGTAAGGAATTGCATATGGACTAGCTCTAAGACATGCAGCAGCATAGGTATCCACACCATAGTCAGCCCACTCTGAACGATGCTCCCTCAGAAAGCGAACAAGCAAGGCAGGGGGAACATTCTACAAGGCCATGAAAAGACACTTTACAAAGGTAGCACATCACAGATGCCCATCAATGAATCAACTGCGGAGTATGAAACTAAAGTCGCAGAAATTTGTAACTAGCCAAGTGACAAAATTTTTGAGAAGGCTGGGGGAATTTCTGAGTATCATTGGAGCATATAGACTAAAGATGAACACTCAAGAAATGATCTGATCTGATTTGGAGATGGTACCTGAAGCAACATTGATGCTTTTGCACACAGCACTCCTCCCCCAAAAGTGGGGAACGCTGATGAATTAGACTGGGACCCAAGAAACTTGCTTGGATTAGAGTTTATGGAAATAGTCACATCTTCCACACCGTCTCCAGCCAAAAGTGACCATCCATCATCCACAAACCCATTGACAGCATCATTGAAACCCCTGCAATCAAATTCCGAAGACTAGCATTAATAAAACAACAGACCGCTGCAAATCTACAAAATCACATGGCATATTAATATTTCAGTTGGCAGGTTAACATTTTGACTTCGTGAGAACAAAAATGATAGGCCTCACCTGCATAGTCTCTGACTGAAAGTCCTTAAAACAGCAGGCTGACGGCACCCACCATGTTGAACTTCTCCACTGGTCTCTTGTGCAATCTGCCGTATGTGCCGCAAGGCCTGCACGATTAAATTGCACAGACAAATGTTAGCATACTAACATAAAATTGGGAAGAAAAAATTTCGAGGCAGACAAACTCCCTACAGCCATTGTCATTTTCTGGGCAAGAATCTTTGATGATTCGTAAAGTGGCCTCAGAACTTCAGGAACACTCCATACCTACCACAAATCAACATATTTAAAACCAATTTGGACAGTAAATAATCAAAGATGGCTTGTGGGGAAAACTTGAACATGGAAAAAAGGAGTCTATCCTCACATCTAAGTCAACATGATCAACAATGTGAATTATGGATCCACCACCCTCACAAGGGCGAATTAGGTAACCACTAGGAAGCATTTCAGCTCTTACAAAGCATGAAGCAGAAGGCCCAGTTGGGCCGCCAGTAGAAGTTGTCAATGACCGTTCACATATCTGCAAAACATTCAAGAGAGAATTCCTTATATAACAGAAATCAAAATTAAAGAAGAAAAAGGAAGTACTAAGAATAACTTACCACAAGGCTACCATCTTCCAAAGTGGTTGTGTATCTTAGCGTCCAGAAGTCTCGTGCTGCAGCCAATGTTGTTGGTGCATAAGTCTGGGAAGGAAGAAATTAAAATACATAAGTAAAGCATTTTGAACCAACCAGAAAGTAAATTCCAAGAATGTTAAACTGAAGTCCGTTCTTTTTAAAACTCCACAAACCTGCATATATATTAGCTCAATTGTACCCCCACTACCAGCAGGAATTACACTTAATATATCAAGGCAACGGCAGTCACGAAACCAAGATGTACGATCTTTGAGGATTTCAGCAACCTGCAAAGATTGATTCATCATATACACTAGAAAGAACAAAAAATAATCACGTATCAATATTCCAATAAAAAGGTAGAAATCTGGTACCTTTGTGGGATCTAGACTCACAAGGCCGCAGGCTCGTGCTGCTACCCCACTACAGTTGCGGGAAACAGCAACGATTCCAATAGAATCCGGACCAGGCTACACATCATCAGCATTCAAGTTGCATCTTATTTGATATATAGAGTAACATTCTTGGTAAGCTAAACTGGTAATGACAACAAAAGTATCTTGTAAACTTATAGAGGTTTACCTTCATCCCAATCATCTGGACCCAGTCGACAGCAGTTCCAGTAGCCTTAGAAAGGAACTCTGCCAAGGTCTCCTCAGCTATTGCAAGAAGACTGATAAGCAATAAAAGGCCTAGGGCAAGTTAAACTAAGAGAAATATAGAACATTTAAATAGAGTGGTTCACCAAAATGTATCTACATACCCAGCTGGGTTGTTAGCATCCCTTTGAGGATGCTGAGGTGTTGGGTTTTGCTGTTGTTGGCGCTGACCGCTCATGACCACAGACTCACAGCTATTATTGTCTGTGGTCGTTGCCGAAGCCTGTTAGAAACAAACAAAATTTTTATTACAGATAAATCAGAACCAAGGCTTAATGATTTGTCTCAGAGTTCTCATGGAACATCCGAGGGGAATAACTCTTTCCACACAAGCTCGGCCAGGAACTCTGACAAAAACTGCAAGCTACCTTCAAATTGGCATAAATCCTTGAATCCAGTGCAAGTGCACTACATGATGTCTAGTTAGAAGCTAGAATATTGAAACATTAAAAGCAACAGATTAAGGAGCTTACACTCTGCAGTTGTTGGCGCATGTATCCATTATCATAAACCAAGTGGGAGACTTGCTTCTGCAATCGGTCATTCTCTTCCATCAACAGCTTGTTCATGGCAGTCAGCTTTCTGTTTACAGTCTGCAGACGGGAAGCTTCCTTTCGCTGCTTTTCACGGCATCTATGGCAAAGAGAGAAAAATGAGTCCAATATGCCCAACACCACATTCTTAGAAGTAAAAACTATAACTCCAATAGAAAACTCTGCAACTTTGCCTCGGGAATCAAAGGAAAAAAAGGGGACAGAGAAAGAATCTTCAGTGATATCTTGACTCATTCATGTTGCTGAACATGTGAATATAACGTGTAGAAGCAGCAATAAAGGGAAAGCGCCAGAAGACAAGGACTCTTCCAAATTCAATTCAAATACTAATAAAATTTTTCATATCATATAAAAATCTAGAAACCCATATCCAAAATACAGAAAATTCTCCTGTGAGTCTCTGAATGTCAGTGCTCACAGCTGGTCAGAGCAGCAATCCCAAAACAACACAGACAATGGGCTTATCCAACCCAAACATGCATTCATTTAAAAAAAAAAAAGATGCCAAAATAAAGGAGGGTTGCTTTCATGCTTGAGAGGATATAGTCTTCTGCTTCTTTTTGAACAAAAGCTGGATAAGGATCCTGAACTAAAATTACAAGAAATAAAATAGACAGATTTTTAAAGCTGTCATTATCATCCTCAGTCATTACAGTTTGATTATAGTACGAACTACCTCTGAGGCAAGAATCATACCACACTACCAATAAACCTTTTGAGTTAACAGAGACTTAAAAAATAAAAAATAAAAAAATGCGGTTGTGAGGTTAAATCTAAAGCAGTGATGCAGACAAGTAAGGAAATCTAAGAGAGCAGATCTGTACTCAAAAAAAAAAAAATGACGAACACTTAGTCTTTTTCTTCAGTAATTTTTTTCGTTAAAAAATGAAGACACAGAGAGCGCAGATCAATTATGTTAAAAGCAAATCACAAGGAGGGACTAGGAATGATATGGTTAAGGTCTTGAATCCCCATCAACACCAACATAGAAACCACCTTTTTTAACAAATAGAACAAGGCAGAGAAAAGAGAAACAATATGTAAAAATTAGTTTGGTTCTCTGATCTCTTTAAAAAAAGAACAAAAGGTGTTATCTCATTTTAGCACAAAATTCACACAAAGTATACGCATTGTCCTTATTTTGGAACATAAACAAAGAAAGAAGAGTAAAGGCAATCTTTCTGTTAGAGGATATCAAAAATTGAACTAAAACACAGGAGACGAACAGAATATCTGTTTCAAGACTCAAAATTTTTGTATATGTTTAAAGGGGTTGAACACAATGAAAGAGCCCGTGCAAATACCGGCACACGAGAATTAATGCAAATGCTAGCCCAGAAAACAGCAAATGACCCAATTCCATCGTCCATGCCCCATTTTTCTTGTAATCCAAAAAGATTGAAATTAATTACAAATAAGCAAGCCAAGCTAATGACCAGCACTCAAATATTGAAAAAAGAAGAAGAAAAGAAAAAAAAACAAAAGAAAGAAAGAAAGGGTTTAAAACAGAGAAACCAGAGGTACAAAGCCCAAAAGAACTTCAAACTCAACCGTTTATCCTTGACTTCTAAATATGCAAAACCCACCATAAAATGGTAACAATGGAAAACATTCAATAATCTTAGAGGGAGAGAGAGAGAGAGAGAGAGAGGGAGAGAGAGTTGTGGGTTTGCTGATTTATAGACTTCTGTACAGAAGAAAAAGGCAGAGTCTTTTGTTTACCGGCGATTTTGAAACCAGACTTTGATCTGCTTAGGCTCAATGTTAGAAAGAATAGGACACTCTCTAATAAGCTGTTGCCTTCTCAAAGAACTAGGCTTTGGGCATTCAGTGTACAACCTCTCCAATGCCTCCACCTGCTCTGGTGTATACCTCACATACTTGCTTGTATCCATCTGCTTATCCTTGTTGTGCATAGAAAGTGCCCCACCACCAACGCGCAGAAGAAACCAAAAAAAATATAAAAAAAGGCTCTAACAACAGATCAAGAAGACCCCAGAAACAAAAGCAAGACAGACCCAGATGCTGGTTTTGAGTGCTGCGGCAATACAAGTATAGAAAGAAAAAGAAAAAACCCCACCGAAAAGACACTTAACAGAACAAAGAAAAAGATGAAAATTTTGAGCTTTTAACTAAAGCAGTGGAAATGGGTTTGCTTGTTCTTGACTATCCTCTTCCTTGATGGTGGTAGAAGTGGTAGTCCTAGTAGTGTTGTTATGGGTATCAGGTAGGCTCTCTCCTTCAAGAGAGCCTCCTCTCTCCTTCATCAGATTGAAATGCTAGTGGTTTTTGGCTTTTGGGCTTTCCTCTCTCACTCTTCTTGAGTATTCTCAAATGCCAATCTTTATATCAAGAAAGGAGCTTAACCCACCAAAGGGGATCCTCTGGTGGTGGTCTTTATCCTATTAGACGCCAATTTCGAGATTCTCTCTCTACTTCAATTCTAGATAGAGAAACAAAACAAAACCAACCCACAAAAAGGAAAAAAAAAACCCAAAAAAAAAAGAGGTCATTAGTGAAATGTTATAGGGTAGAAAAGCCAGTGGTAAATGTAAAGCCAGGTGGATTATCACCTAACCTGACCCCCTTCCTGTATCTTTATTTTCTTGGTAAAGTCAAGAATTACAAGGAAAATGAGAGAAACAGAGAAGAAAGGGGGGAGAATAAATGAGAGGTAGACCCGCAGATTAGCATATATAGCATTAAGCAATAAGGGTTGGCTGAAAGATTATATCTTTAGCCTGACGAAAAGGATTTACTCTCTCTCTCTCTCTCTCTCTCCTCTGTCTGCCTATGTACAACTACTGTATAGGATCTGTAGCTGGTCAGCCAGCAAGAGTTTCTCTCTCTATCCATTCTCTGTGACTTCGGTTCCGTTTGATTCATTTCTAGTCTTAGTTCTAATCTGACTACGTATAAATAGCTCGATTCTAATTCGATTTTAATTCCAGACCGATTCGAGCTTTAGTTTCAGTTTGGTTTGATTTTAATTTTAGTTTCTGTCCAGTTCTGAACCAGAACCGAGCACTGTTTTTTTTTTTTTTTCTTTTGAAAAAAATAAGATAAAACAACTGTTTCAACTTTTCGTCTTTTATTTTCCGAGCGGGCAGTGCTATGTGGTTCGTTTACGATCACGGTTTGATTTTTACAGCAAGTGGACTTTAATCCGACCGCTCGTCTTAACGGTTAAAGTTTCGATTTACGGACTAACTTCTAACATATTTTTTACATAAGTATGCATGCCAATTACATGGGGTAATGTGTTTGTTATGTGCATGGAGTTGTGCAAATGATGTTATGTAATGCCATAGAGTGGCGATGTTGATGATGAGGGTGATGATGATGATGATGGGGGGGTGCATGTGGGGAACAGTGGCTGCAATTTTATGTGTATTTGTGCGTGAGAGAGAGGGAGAGAGAGAGGGAGGGAGAGAGAGAGGGAGGGAGAGAGGGGGGGGGATGATTTGGATTTTCTCTTGGAATCATTTGGATGGGAGTTGGGCGTGAGTTTGACCCGGATTCCTAGTCCGGACAGTGCCTTGTAGTTGGAAGTGAAAAAATTATTTTAATGTGCATAGCATAGTTATGTAGCAATTGATATCCAATTGTTTTGTGTTTACCCATATTCAGATGTTTTTTCTCACTTGCTAGTTGCAACAAATATTTCCAATGTTGTAGATGGAGAGATTACAAAAACCAAAATATACATTATAATTCAAACCTCTATTAAAATATTTAATACAATTAAATATACATTAATAGAATTTACTTCTTTAATTATGTGTAATTATTTCTTATGAAAATATAGGATACCACTTTTACTTTCTTTTTTCATTTTAGTAAAAAAAAAAAAAAGAAGAAGAAGAAGATAGATAATATTATCGAATTTACTTGATTAAATTAAAAGTTTCATTATTATTATTATTATTATTATTAATTAAAGACAAAAAATAATTATTATGTATAATATTTTGACTAAAAATTATTTTAATTATTGACTTTAAAGGTTGCTGACAAAATAATATATGTGGACATGTAATTATATCTTAAATTTTAATTTTAATAATTAAACTATAAGTTTAAATAAAATTTAAACTTTAATTATAAATTAAACAAAAATTACGATAATTTTTTAATTTTTTGGACAAAAAAAAAAGGTTTTCCAATCTTATTGCATGTAATACATATCGAAACAAGGTTCAATTTTTAATTTTCATTGTTAAAGCACACTCTTTTTTTTTCAATGACAAAATGGTATCAGCATGGCATACCCTCCAAAACTTTTCTTATTTTATCTTTGTTCTTTCACTGAACAAGATTACTTTAAATTCACTGAACAAATCTTAAAAATTCACTGTTTTTTTAAAAAATAAAATAAAATAAAATTAGGTTAAGGTCGAACAGCAGCACCAACCAACCAACCGCCCCTCTTGGTGACAATTTAGAGTGTTTCCCACTTAGCTTCATCCCTTCACCAATAAGAATCCGAAAGGAAAAAAAGAGAAAAGAGAGGCCACAAAATGTGAAAGAGTACCAGAAGAAGTGATTTCAAGCTTTGGATGCTTTTATAAAGATATCGATTAAACACTCTGTGGCAAAATGTCAACCTTGTGAAATCCGAAAGTCAATTGCTTTTCTCACCACCGTCTCTCTCTCTTTCTCTCTCTCTCTCTCTCTCTCTCTCTTTTATTACAAAATTCATTAAATTATAAATTATATAATAAAATTTATTTTTATAAATCTCACATTTCTATTTTTAGAATTATAACATAAAGTCTCACTTCTTAATTACTGAGATATGCTGAGGACTCTCCTTTTCTATCTCTCTCTCTCTCTCTCTCTCCCATATGCACCTATATGCAGCTGTACTACATATAATTAATGGCTTATGATGGAGGTGGGGGAGGGGGGTTTTTGAGAAGGAGAGTCAATGTGTTGTCTTCACAGACTCACTTGGTGTCTTCCTGTCTCTCTATATCCATGATAATGAGGCTCTTTTCGTTGTCTTTCATCTCATGTTTTGTCACCTTCACCTCACCCTTTTGAAATTAAGAAAGGGCAAGAGTAAAAAACAAAAGAAAAACAAAAACTTCGGTTTTTTCGACAATGAATCCCCACCAACGGAGCACGCACCTCCACTGAGAGGCATGTTATCTTTGAATATGCATACTTCATATGTTTTTTTTGTTTGAATATGTAGCTCTAGAGAAGCCACATTGGGAGTGTTAGTGGGGTTGAGTAGAGAAGAGACCCCATTTTTTGTCATGCACCAAAAGGATGTTTAGACAATTAAGGACTCCACAGTATATTTGACCCCACCACACACATTCCACAATCTAGACCTGTGTGCCTTTGCTTCTTTGCTTTGCTTCCATTTTACACCTCTCTCTCTCTCTCTCTCTCTCTCTCACACACACACACACACACACAAGCACACAAACGCAAACACACATTTGTCGGCTTGTGTGAGGTGGTGTCGGGGCTCCATGCATGATAGAAGGTGTAAAGGTAGGCATGAAGTATATTAAAGAGCAAGAATCCCAGCTTGATAGGCTGCTCATTGGGAGGGAAAATTCTTTTTATCTTTCCTACTAATTATAGCGCAATGTAAATAATACATGCCATGATTAGGAGTGGCGACAAAGTTTACGTATTTTATATGTCAAAATCTTAGAAAAAGGAAACGAATGGAAGAAGATTTCGAGGGTGAGTGAGGATGAAATAATAAGAGCCTTTCAAGGCATTAATCAGTTGTCAGCATGGGAACATCAACATGCATATCAATGTCCCCTTGCACTCATACCATTATGGAAGTATATGTATATATAATATGACAAGGACCAACATATATGATATATAGCTTTCAGAGAGCATAGCTAGGCAGGTGGCTAATGCAATACAAAACCCACATGGTCCCGAAGTTCCACGATGGGTTTCTTTGGCTATAATCCTCTCTCTTTTTCTTTTTCTTTTTCTTTTTTTTTTTTTTTTTTTTTTTACATTTGAAAATTGCACGGTCGTTGTTTTTCCTTTGTTCTCTTTTCTTTTTGTTAATGTGAGATGAAGGTGAAATATTAGATATAGAATGACATTATATATGCTATAATTGTATCTCAATTATAGTAAGTCTATTATTACAATCTCTTATTGGATACCTTAATGATTATTAAAAAACTTCAATTGTTGGTAAAATGAAGACCTTGGATTTAATTTCACTAGACGACATCATGGAAGATTTAACTAATTACTAGTTAAAGAAAGAGCTGTGTCTAATGAAACTAACAGACTGAAACATTTATTACTGGCACGCTTGTAAATCTGTGTAAAGTTGTCAACAGGCGTTTGAGTCCACACATAAGTTGTAATGACAGAGATGAGCTCTCAATGGACGTACCAGAATTTTGTAGTTGGCCAATGTACAAGGACTTGCCCTTAATTGGGACAATGTTGCATATTGTCCAGCATAATGCCAAAATGAATGCATCAGCCAACTAATTTCCAACCATTGTGTCAATCCTTGTTGAGTTATACTTCAATTGTCTAACCACTTTGTTCCTTAACTAAGTTTATAGGTCAAACATCAACACATATATCTACGTGTGTGTGTGTGTGTGTGTTTATATCATGATTAGGTTTGTTGCTTAACCAACAGGGCAGGCTATGGAAGAAGTCGCTAACTTATATAATCCTAGTAGAAAAGGAATGTTAGGCGAAAATCCTATTCACAAACAAATAAAAAAGGAAGTATAGGCAATGCAAAGCAAAATTTTCAAGAGCTTTCCTTGATTCAACAAATGCCCCCCCCCCAAAAAAAAAAACCTATTCAAAGTCACCGAATGGTTAAATGTGCTGATTATTAGACTTGTCAATAGTTTCAATATTCTTAGTATATCTTTGCACAATTAATTAGCTAAAGTTTGTGTTTTATCATGGGGGTTTAAAGTTAAGCATCATTGCCAATGGGAAAAATGACAAATTAAGAGTTAGCTAGCGCATCATCTAATCAAAGTTCTTGTAGCCCATCAACCAACAACCAACTCTCTAATAAAAGAGTGCAGGTACTACAGAAGACAACTTTGAGCAGTCTTGGAAACTTATGGGCAAAAAGTGAAATGATTCAATGGTAGAAAATATGGAAATGAGATAATGTAAAACAAAAGATGGTAATTGTGGTACGTTGAATTTTGGAGATTCCACCTCTGATTTGATGAAGAGATTATTGATGGATATCATATTGTTTGAAAAACCCATTAGTTTATAAATAAAAAAAAAAAAATCATTGACGATGGTCAAGAGAAATGGTTACTTTGTTGACCTTATTTCTAGTGCCAATAAAATTTCAACTTCCTCTCCAACAACCAACGGGAACCAATCAAGCAAAAATTGAAACACAATCGAAGAATTTTATTTTATCATTATTTTTTAACTTTTTGGAGAAATTATAAAGTTATATGGCTGCAATCAAGTTTTATGCATCTCAAGTATAAATTTATACATTACATTAATATGATAATTTGTTACAAATCTTAATTTTTTTTTAATCCACAATTGCAATTATTTGTAAATATACAACTAATCATTATATATCTGAAATATATCAAATTAATTATATTTATATAATAAAATTCGTGCCAGTAGTCGACTTGTATAAGTACAACGGATCGAGATCACTGTTAAAATTTAATGGTGGCATCATTTGTAAGATGGCTGGTTTAACTTTAGTTTTGTTTTTGGTGGAAAATTCCCAAATACCAACATGAAAGAGAACATGTTTAACATACGGTTTCGCAAGTGGAATTGCCTCTCCCCTCAAATACTTTGGTAAAAAACATTTACATAATGTGCGTTTGTGAGTGTGTGTAAATTTAAAAAGAAAATGTCAGATTATTTTAATAAAAATATTATTATTAAATATTCATTTCAGATTTTAAAATTAATTAGTTTATATAAATAATATAATAAATGAAATATTTGAATTTATAAAAATTAAATTCATTGGGGTGATTTAAGAATTTATTTTAACATAATAACTAATTTTCTTTTAAATTTTTATTGTAATTATATGTTTTAAATAAAATTTTTATATATATTAAAAAAGAGAACGATATATATATATATATTAAATATTTTTATTAATATTTAAATTAAAATATGAAATTATAATTTTTAATAATATAATAACAGACAATATTATAATATTATTAATTAAAAATATTTCAATATTTTTTTCCCTTAATTTGATTATAATTTTCACTTGATTGGATTATAATTTTATTAATCATCCGTACAAATAATAATAATTTTTTAAAAAAATTTATTATAATATTATAATATGATAAATTATTTACCGTCAGTTAAAGGTGCCCATATCTTTTTGGGCTCCATGTTCGCGCGGCTTATTTTACCTTATGCGACCTTTACGTGGAAGCTACTGCCCACACAGGAATGGTAAATGCAAATAGGTTTGCACAAATTTTGTAAGGTGGAAGCTAAAGCCGCTGGAGCTCACATCATCATCTTTAGAAATTTTCCGAGAAAATCAGTGAGCAGAAGCAGCTTAACTCTTATATTAAACGCCCATGTCCAGTGATGAAAAAATAAATAAATAAATAAATATATATATATATATATATAGCATTTGGCTGGCTGATGTCAGAATCCAACTCTTTTTTATACTCTACAATATGAGAATCTTGTATATTAAAACACAATTTTTTTCATGTGAAAAATTGCAGCATAACGGAAGAGTTGCAACCTTTAGTTCCCTAATGTCCTGACGGCCCAGCAACCATGAACGGGATTCAGGCCATGAGGCCCATGGACTGCAATGCCTAAGGATGACCCTTAAATGCAAATTAGGTTAGAAAGAAATCATCGCCTAAGGATGGCTCAGCCTTCTCCTCCACAGACCCCCCCCAAAAAAATTAGAAAAAAAAAAAACTTCTCAATTTTTAATTTCCAGTTTAAAGTTTGATCTCTAGTGTCTATAAAAATTTAAAATAATAATAAAAAAAAAACAGAGAGAGAGAAGAAGAAAAAGAAGAAAAAAGGACTTGGGAAGGCCTTCACAAATAATTCTAAAATGGGCCTACGACCCAATTCTTTTTCTTGGATGATAAGTTATTTGGGGCATCAAATTGCCCTCGGATGTGGAGGAAGAAATCGAGTGGCAGAGCACGGTCCACATATGTATCATACGACGACGGAAAATGCAATAATTGTCACTCCAAGGCATATCTCCTAAATTGTTACTTCATGGTCAAGCTTAGACACTCATGGGACTCGTGGAGTTCTTCAGGCTATGTCGTGAACTAATGAACTAAGAAGTGCCCAAGTTTGGGGAGTCCTCGTTCAACGGTGTGTTGCGTTCCTCTCCATTTCCTTGATGTTTGCAATCTCAGGCAAGACGGCCGCTATCCCCACCGCAGTTGACTTCAAATGCCGCCACTGGCCACTGCAGCTCTACGGATGAGTAAATCTAGTTTTCCACTTGATTTGCAAATTCTCTCTTTGTTTACCCTGTGTGCATCTGTGTGTGCGTATGTGCGTGTGCAAGAGAGAGAGAGAGAGAGGGGGGGGTGCACTGAAATAGGCAAATGAAACCTAATCACCATGATGTTACCATTGCTAAATACAACAAAGAACTCTAATTTAATTGCTAATTACATAGATCGCTAACTTTATTGAACAAGTTGACAAACATGTAATAAACAATATAATTCACAAGGGTATATCAGATCTAATCTTCGCTAATCTAACCGAACATAATCAAACCAACCACCTGCTCTAATTTCGTGATAGAAAAGCCTACAGCTGGACTACATTCTTTTTTGTTATATCGAAAATGGGAGGTAGATAGGCTACTTCGCACGCTTGGAAGGAAATATTGCGCTCATCACCATCACACACATCGGAAGGTAACTCTCAATACATTTAATTACACTGCCTCCGCAATCTTGTGCAACCTTCTCAAAAACGAACTTCTAGGAAAAGCTATACATACTATAAGACTGGAAAGGGAGCTGGAACGAGGGGATACGAGTGGGGTAAAGATTCCCTGGAGACCATGCCCAAATACCTGCTAGGTGGACTGACTGCATGCTCCACTATTGCCTTTGAATATCAAGACTTGCCACCTGAGGAAGCAACTTCATTTTTATCAGCGTTAAGATTGATATTGGATTGTGCTTCCTCACTGCATGCAACTTCACTCTGCTGTTGATTCTCAGTTTTCTTCGAATTGAGAAACCGGCCTCCACATCCTCTAGCTCTTCTTAAGGCATGCTGATGTCGAGATTCGTGCAAATATGGCTGCAACAGTGGTATGAGTTGTGAGCCATTAGCATGAAATGCAAGATTGTTAAATGAGAGAAAAAAACATTAAATGAGAGAAAACTATAGTGTAGACAGGATACGGCAGGCACCATTTGCTATGGACTACAGTGGGTTTGGCATGATCTTAAATCATTCAAGAAACTCAAATACTTAAGCTATCATTAACATAACCAGACATAATATGAGTTGATATCACTCCAGGCTAGGTTTCCTATAAGCCAAAAGAAGGCATCAATCCTTTGTTTCTCCCCTGCTTGTCAATGGTAATTCAGGGTTGACATTAGAGCCTAATTTTGATGACAGCCCACTCTTAATGAATACTTCCAGGAATTCGTTCTCTGGGCATTTATACGTAAAGAACGGATATCTCCCTTTCATAATAAGGATAATAAGAAAATAAGCCACAAAATGCTCCCATTCTTTTCTCTTAATTCAACTCAATTATGCAACCAAATTGATTTTTAAAAGATACAGAAAGGAATATGCCCATGACACATCACGTATACCTTCCGGTTTTTGACCAGTTTGTTCTCTGATTCAGCTTTTGCACGAGACTGTCGACGTCTCAGGATACCATGATATTGTTTTGCATTGACAAATACAGGTTCCTCAACTCTATCTGTTGTCAGAGGAACTCCAGCTTGTTGAATTCCCATCAACTGAACATGGACCTAAAAGAAGTAAGTTAATAATGTCAGCAGACATATTTTGTCAAGTGAAGTGTAGCCTCAATCTCAGAGAAGATCTTATCTTTAATTTAGAACATGGTTTCTGGTCTGGGCATCAAAAATTATGTTTACCATTGGTTGTCCACCATAGGGCTGAGAAGAATATGGCTGAGCATCGTAAGGAGCAAATATGCTTCTGTAGTAGGGATCTGGATATGGGTAAGTGGGTGGTGCCTTCAATTCCATAAGCCATGAATGCAAGTGAATATGTCAAAGTGATAACTCATAATTGGTCTAAGTAAGAAATAGACAGATATTTAACTAGCCTAAAGAGAATTTCACCATCCAGAACAAGGTCAACAACTTCAAGTAAACAAAAAACAGAAAAATATCAAAAGCAGATGACATATGCCAACAGACAGGATAAAACAGCCCATAAGCCAATGGCTTAATCTTAACAAAAATGCCCTTAAAGTAATGCTTTCTCATCTAATGCATCTAACTAACAAAAGTTACTGCATTCATTTAATTATACTTAATAAGAACATAGCAGGAAGCTGAAACTTTGAAGTATCAAAAGGGAAGACTGTCACAACACAGGCAGACATTTGAATTGTTGGTTCCTCCTATGAACAAAAATATAAACAAACACAGATTAGGAAATTTTCTAGAGCAATGGCCTAAGAATTTCTCCATTATAGGCCATTATACTACAGAATATCATAATGAGTATGAAGCATGTTACAAAACTAACTTAGATTTCACCACAGTTTTCCTAATGTAACGGGAAAAAGTGAAATCTTCACCAATATTCTAGTGCAATTAAAGATGGTGCTGTTCACCATATTGAAACCCCACGGGGAAAAAAGAGAGCAGTAAAAAATTTTCTAAGCCTAAACATTTGGCTTAGAAAATTTTTTTACTAATGCAGCCAAATCTACTGGTATAATCTCTAGCAAAAGTCAAAACCAGTAGCAAAATTTTGAAGGATTGGATTCCACATATATTAAAATACTCATGTGCACACACAAGACCATACAAATCAACACAGAGGCACAGTAAAATTTATCAGGAATATTTAATCCGAAGATAGTACCATAGAATGCCCTGCCCCAAGTTGTGGAGAGGTTGCATACTGAACATTAGGTGTTGATATAACAGGATGTGCCAGTCCAGGCACAGGGGATGATGACTGAAGCTGAGGTTCCAAATGCTTTTGCTGCTCAGCAGTTTCCCCATTACCTGGACAAATATCTTTTGTAAACAATGGTATATTTGTTAAGCATGAAATACATGCATTAGATTGACAAATGGGGAAGTACTCAATAAGCCAAAAACACGCGGCAGGTGTCATACAAGTCAATTTTTATAAGCAAAGACAAACACCTAAAATTTATTTTTCCATAAGCTTGACCACTGAGTAAGGGAACCAATAATAGCAATTAGATATAACCATGTTGTGGCCACACTACCATGGTCAGTGACACATAAATGCAACTCTATAAAGGAGCAATCAAATCACATCTTCTAAGTCTAAGGAAAATCCTCCAGCAGGCCCAGTCCAACCCCTGCTATGCGTCACAGTGGAAACCAAATCATTTAATTTTGGGGCATTAACTAGCTTGAACTAAGTTTCTATTTCCATTCTAAGATGCATTAGCAAATAGAAATGAGTGGGTCAACTCCAACTTCTCTCATGCTCTCAACAGGCCAAAGATTTGAGCAATACACCCCAGGTTAGGATCCTTGTAGCATCCCTAGGGAACAAAATCACAAAGATAATTGCCTTTCAACTAAAACTTCTTCTCACATGAGAGCATTGGTGATGCAGGCACGTCCAATTTGTTTTGCAACTTTATTTTCTCTTAGTTAATAATTTGTAATTAGCAATAAAGTGACTAGAATGTGAATATTTTCAATTAGTTGGATTACTAAGATTAGTTAGGGTTTTATGTAATCAGGGATTGGAATTTACTTCTCATTATAGACCTACAAAAAATAGAATTTGAGACTCTAAATATGGAAAAATTGTTATTATTCTAAAAAGACAATGTTTTGTGAGTTTAAGGTTTTCTCTAACCCTAAGCTTCCAGCTTCAATTTTCTACCCTAAATTCAGCTTTATTCAATGCGTCTACACCTGCAGGTTTCCTGCCAAAGCCCACTGCAGCATTCCTAAGAATTATGAAAACATTAATTAGTCAACAAATTATAGGTTGTATAGAATCCTGAAAGGCAACAGGAATTCCACCATTGTTTGACCAACTTAAGCAAATCGTACCCAATTTTTGCATGAGTCAACATAATATCTTAGTAATATCATATGAACTTAAAGAAATTATGAGAAACATGAGTAATATCCAAATTGTGCATATCTACAGACAATGAAATTAGGACAGAAAAAGTAAAAGAGAATTCACAATTAGGGGCACCAGTCTGATTATCAAAAGAAAATACCAGAAAGATCATGCACAGAAGAAGTCATAAGGCTGCTATGTACAAGGTCTCCTAAGCTTTGATCTGGCAACACAATTAAAGTAAAAATGAGTAAAGTGTGATAAGGAAACATTTCAATGATACGCAATCAAAAACAAGCAAGCAAATTAGAGACTCTAAGGACCTTTGAACCCATTGAACGGATATAGAAGTAGCTAAAATTAAAAGACAACCATGGCCTCTCAGTGTATAGAGCTATTATAGCAACGCCCCTTGCCATAACCCAAGCAAATCACATCTCCTAAGACCTTCTTTAAACCTTCAATGCACATTGAAATGGTTAGAACTATATGACAACCGCACATTCCATTCTGACCTCAAAAGCACAAGTTCGAGTCACGGAAATCAACCTCTTTTGTGAAAATAAAAGTAAAGATGCGGAAATTTGAGTCTAGCCCAGAGGCCTCAGCATGGGAGTCTCGTCGACCTGGACAGCGCCCTTTAAGAACTACCACACTTAGACACCCACGTTAATCCATGCCCACAAAGCTTAATCTTCACTAACGTTTTATTTCCTCTAAATTCCCCACATCACATCACATCGCATGTGGCACCCAATTCACGTTCTTCTTTCATCATCTCCAACAGAATTATAACAGTAACAATTGTGTAGAATACGTGCAGCGCATGCCAAAAACAATGGCTGCACCGAACGAGCACAGATCAGAATAATGAAAAAAAAAAAAATAATTCCGAAAATCACAGAAATAAATCAAAATTTCCCAATTCACAAGAATTTTAAAAAGAACAAAAATAAAATGAATCAAGTGAATCGTTAACAAAAATCTGCAAACCCTTACGCCCCCCCCCAAAAAAAAAGCGAAAACGAAAACCATTGCGCGAAATTTCACATTCAAGTTCCACTCACTTCAATTCACAGAATCAACAATTCGTTTGAAAAAACCAAAAAAAAAAAAAAAGGAAAGAAAAATTTTCCCGAAGATTTTCTCTGCAACCAAACGGGTTCTGAAACGAAAATTTCCCCTACCTTTTAGGAGACAAAGAAAATAAAATAAAAAATTGAACGGATGGGATCGAGAGAAAAGAATTAGGGTTTCAGAGCTCACCTTTAATTACTTAAAGGGAGAACTTTTCCTCTTTTTTTTTTTTATTCTTTTTAAATTTTTATTTTTTTTTCTCGCATAGAAGAGGAAGAAGAGGAAGAAGAAGAAGAAGTCTGTTTCGCAGTCTGTATTGTTTGTTTGTGGTGGAGGTCGCTTTGGTCATGCGCGTGTGTTTGTCGGCTGTTCGACCTTCAAACGGAAATTGATAGGGATATAAAAAAATAAATAAATAAATACCTTGAAATTTCTTAGATTTTAAGTTTTTTTATATTTTTATTTAAATTTCATATTTTAAAATTTATTTTTATTTAATTTTTTTAAAAAATATATTAATTAAATAAAAATTATTAATAATTTAATAAATTTATATTAAAATAATTTAAAAATATAAATTTAAAAAATAAAAATATTTAAAATTAAATTATAACAATTTAAATTTTACTTTATATATATCCATGATACAATACAATGTATTTTTGATATTAATTAGATTCAAATTTTTTTAATATCATATATTTTTTAATAAATGAAAAATTAGATTAAAAATATAATATTAAAAATAAGTTAACCTTTATAAGGTTTGAATATTACTTTTTAAGTTCTTGGTTTAATAATATTTAAAATAAACAATTTTTTATAAAAAAATTATTTTTATTTTTAATATAATAACTAATGTATTATAATATATTTTTTTAATAAATTGTTATAATTTGTATATTTGTAATGTATTTTTATTTTTTTTATTAAAAATACAGTAATTATTATTTATTATATTATTATTTTTTTGTGGTCGGCTATTTGGTAACATTCACCGCCCGCAGAGTTTATTTAATGTCACGTCGTTCTACCGAAGATGCACATTATCTACTTATACAACTGGTTTGTTTGTGATCTTTGCGTAGCGGTGTGCTTTATTTTACTAATTGTTGTCCGTGAAAATCTACATTTTCTATCACTGGATTTGATTGGTTCGATGGTAATTTAATGTGTTTTTATATGAATTTAAATTTTTATAATTGCACTTCTACTTAATTTAAAAAATAAAATAAAGTGAATATATTGAATAAATTTCTCTAGTAAAAGGGTCGAAGGCCTCGATTTGCTTCTCAAACTCAAGTTACGTTCTTCCCATTTGTTTTTACCAAAAAAAGTTATACGATCGTATCTCTGTTCACACGGATGAAACACAAGATTGAAAAAAATAATTATTTCCCATGAGATCATATGTGACAGAAAAATTATTGATATTAAAATAGCTACTGTCTATATTATATATATTTAAATTTAAAGATACATTAGCTACTTTTTTATGCCAAATATGAAAAATCGACGAGATTATAAGATTATTTCAGGGATTGTCGATATTTTTACCTGAAAATGGTTGGACAAAATTGGAGATATAAAAAAAATAAAAAAAAAATTAAAGAAGAGAAAATAGTTGATTAAACCCCAAATGTCAACTGTCTCTTGCAGTTCCTCAAAGGCTGTCTTCTTCTCGTTCTTCTCTCCAAGGTTGCATCATGCAGGGTCCAATCACTTAAAGTCTACCTTTATTTTTCCGTTTGTTGTTGGGATCCTAATGGTAAAGAATGAGAATTATAGAATTTAACGAGAAGTTTACATCAATTTAAATCTTTTCATTTCAGTAGTTAATTTTCAAAGTATAATTTTTTTTTAAAAAAAAGTTTGTATTAATTAGCATTAGAATTTTTCAATACTCTCCACGTAAATTGTCGGGATTACGTGAGTTCTACATTGAAAATATGTGATTTTAATTTCAGACTTACGTAAACTTGAATTCTTCTGTTTTAATAACTAACTCTTGGAGTGCAATGGTATCGTATATTAATAGTTTTTCTCTCTTTTTTTTTTCCTTCAATAATTAATTTTTTTAGAGTGCGGTTCTTATCATGTATCAGTAACTCTTTCACTTTGATATCTAGCTGTTATGGCGTGGTTGGTGTCATTTATCAATAGACCCACCTGAGGACTTCTCATCGGGAGTCTCTGAAACAACTTCAGTTGGGGTCTTGATCTGAAACCCCAATGGCCCACTGGACTTCAGTTTCTCGGGACAGGCAACTGTCTTCTTGTTTCTCCGTGACAAGACGAAGGTGGTCTGGCTGTCTGGGGAATAAATGGATTGTGATTTTTGTTAAAGATTGTTTCTTTTTGTTGTTCGAGAATTGTGAAGGTTCGATCGTTTTCCGCAGGTTTCCTGGGCTGTTCCTGTCGGGAGCGATTCTGGTGGGAGGAAATGCGTTTTGAAGGTTACCCTTCTTTCTCGTGATCAAAATGGCGTTGTTTGGTAATCTGTTTTAATGCTTCTCGACCTTGTTAGTCAAGCCTTTGCAATGCATCGATTCTTTGGTAAGTAGAATAATAATCGAATGGCTTTCACATGGGAATTTGAGTTGGCAATCGGCTAAAGTTAAGACACAATTGTCATGACCGACTGGGTGAATTATAGTTAACAGAACCCACCGGGTTTCTTAGTTAGACAAAGCCTGGAGATAAAGTCAAGATCACCGGTACGCCCACGCAAAAATTGGCAGGGAGACTACTAAGAATTTATGAGTTATTGGCTTTCTTATCCTTCTCTTCTTTCTCCTCTATCTGTTTTTAAACTATATTTTATTTTTCCTTTGCATGCAGCTGCCCAGAGTTTCTGTATTTGCACGTAGATGTGGTATTGGTGAGGCTTACTTTATAGTTAATGATTATCTTTCAATCAATTTCAATAATTTGGGCAAGAAATATGATGGCTTATTCATCAAACTGGGATCAGTCAATCCTGTGATACATTTCAGTCATCTAGCAATGCATTTCTGTATTTACAAGCAAACGATTTCTTCCTTGACATAACGTACCTTTATATTTTTATAGTCATCTAGCAATGCATTTCTGTATTTACAAGCAAATGACTTTTTCCTTGACATAACGTACCTAACGCAACCCGTTTTGCCCTTTAGACAGAAGGTGGATAAGATTGAATTTGATCTTAGTAACTTTTGATGTTTGTCGGTTGCCCGTGTGTCCAATTATTACATAGTTCTGCTAGTTTGTCGGGATTTCCTTGACTAGTTCCATGGCAACTCGAGTTGCGAAGAGACTATAATCTTTTGATATTTCCTAGTGTCTACTTTGTTGTGTCAGATACAGTTACTTGCATTTGGTCTCACCAGTTTGTCCCACTCTGACGTGGAATGGAAACCAACTTGAATATAAAGGCCAGAGTTTCCTGGGCATCAATCAAGGTTTTACCTTCTCTCAAGTGGTGCGGAACAGTATCTCAATGGCAATAATTCAAATCCATCCTACTTCATCGCTGGGATTCTGCCCTACTTGCTCTCGAGGCATAATGTGGTGATTTGTCATCGAAGTCTTTGACCCAACTGGGTTGGAGGGCTTGGCAACTGGGTTAGGACTGTCCGCTTGTGTTGTGATGCACATGATGTGGTGATTTGCTGTCATAATGGTTCGTCTACCGAGGTGCGCTGATAAAAAAATGCATTTGCAAGACCCTCTGGCAAGATAATGCTGAAGATGACCCAAATGCCACACACATAATGATTGCCGCTGGCACTGGTGTTGCTACCTCCGACGTATGTTCGTGGAGGCTGTCTCTACACCCGAGTTTGGTGGCCTTGCTTTGCTTTTGCTTGGGGTGGCCAATACAGACAGTCTCCTCTATGATGATGAATTTACCGAGTAACTTCAGGACAAACCAGATAATTTTCAGTACGACAGGGCACTTGGTAGAGAACAAAGAGCAAATGTGAAGGAAAAATTTATGTTCAGGATAAGATTGAGGGGTACAGCGATGAAATCTTCAAGCTTTTGGATAATGGAGCACTCATTTATTGCTGTGGCCTCAAAGGGATGATGCCCGGGGATCCAAGATACACTTAATAGAGTTGCAGAGCAGTGAGGAGGAAAGTGGGATGGGAGGCTCGCACGACTCAAGAAGAACAAACAATGGCATGTCAAAGTGTACTGATTTTTGCGTATTTGTGAACCTCGATGCACCATGCCTCGGCTAGAAACAGCAGCTTAACTCTTGTTAGGAAATGAGGCATTTTCTATTGTTGGTCAGCTTCACATGAATTCGATTAGCTGTTACCATTTATGCACTGCTAACCAATCAGATGACTCTCTTGATCAATTAAAGTCAGGAAACTCCTGTTGGGTGATTTGAGTCATTGTCTTCCTATCCAGTCTTATGGGGTTGCTTGGAGTGGGAGGGTCAAAACCCGTCCCCACTCTCATGGCATAGCATCATCACTATGGATTATGAAAGCAGAGCCTGGTCTTTTGTGCTTGCTTGAATTAAGAACACTTTAGTTAAGATGGTTGGGAGTGGGGAATAAGCCTTATGCACCACCTAAAAAAAAAAAAAATTGTGGCTGCATTATATAAATGAGTGTGGACAGGAATCTTCAGATCATATTTTAAGGGATCAAATTTTATAAGACAAATTGTAATAATATTTTTGTAATTATCACATATTTAAATTGAAGGTCCCCTGCTCAAATTCATCAATGAAAAAAAAAAAAAAAGTCCAAAGAGCAAGACCAACTTCTGTAGATGAGATTTGACAATAAGACAACCTCAAACGATGGCTTTTACCATTTACCCCCGCAGCGCACCCGTGCAAGGAATCTTAACGACCAAATCCAGTGGTAGCGTGGGCAGGCGTGGCCAAGAAAAGTAAAGCCTTTCAGCTTTTTACATTATGGTAGATGTATGAATTTGACTCCAATTAATGTAATGACAGGAAGATCCATTCCATAGAATATGCGTATCAGTTGTTCAAAAAGAAAAAAAATGCATATCATTATCAATCATCCTCTCTTCGCTGTCGATTCCCACAATCAAGAACTGTCCTTTATCATATGATCATATTGGTTTCATCCCCGCATTAGAAGGGTCTGAATAAAAGTTGCAGCTTTTTTCATATAACTCACAAGATCACACCTGTCTCTCCTTCTCCTTCCTTTTCTCATCCAACCTGGGAATTACCAAACAACTCTCTCCCTCGCTCTGGATAAGGCAAAGGATTTCAATAACTCGCTGGTGAATCCCATCTCTCTCTCTCTCTCTCCCCCCATTGTCTCTTTCATTTGAGCTGAATTCTTCCGGTCATTTTGCCTGTTTTTGTGTTCTTGACAAGTTTCCTGCCATCTCAATTATTCCTAGCAGTTAGTTAATGGCATGTCATGGAAATGGAAATGGCTGAAAATCCTTAATTACCCTTTGTGGCTGTTTGGCCAACTTATTCCTTCGTGATTTCATCTGAATAACCATGCATCATTTATTGATTTGGATTTAATTTGCTTTTGTGTCCAGCAATTTTAATGCTTTTCAATATTCGGTTGTCTCTGTATGGGAAAAGGCTGGCACCTCAGACCTTTCAACAAAAGCCTTTTGTCTCTGGATTTGTTTTGGGTGATTAGAAAAAGAATGAAAAGGAAACAACTTTGCTTTTTGTTTCCTTTTCTTGTGAGTTATTTTGGCTTTCCCCTCGTTAGGTTTCCCACTGAACTGAGCCTGCATTAATAATCTGGTTCAGTTGCGTGTGATGCTCTATTATGCCTACATTAGATCGTCCTTTGAAGTTCAGGAGATGACGAATTTGGGAAATTCAAGATGGCAGTTTCTTTCAAGACGGTTTTGTTTTTGAAGAATCGAGATGGTGGTCTTACGTCTTCTTTTAATTAGTGCAGACAATCTCGTGGTGACAACTTTTGTTGGATGATTTTTTATTATCAGCAGAGCAATGAGCCTCAAGAAGCCTGGAGCAGGTATGTACTGCTATGCTTTAAGTAATGATAAAACAAAATCAATGGGCTGGCGTGGTTGTTTAAGATCATTTCTTTCCAGCGGTAGCTATGAGTTCTACTTCTGGCTAAATAAATGGTTTTAGCAAAAGCACGAATTTGTATATAAAGTTTTGCTCGGAGGTTTCTGACCTTGTGAAGCTGCACTTTTCTCTTAGATTCTATGAAAAAAGGGAAAGAGAAGGATTTTTTTTTTATTATTTTTTTATTTTTATTCATTTGGAGTCAGGCAGAGAGATTTAACTATCAGTGAGTTGTGGGGGTTTAAACTCCAATTTTCATCCCAAGTTTTATGCTTGGTGGCCACCAGGCTGTATAATCTATCATAATATTGGCACGTTGTTCGTTGAACATGGTGCCTTTGGGGCCATCAGTTGGCAATACATCTATGTGCCTGCTCCATCTCAATTTGAAGGGATGCTGGGTAAATGGTAATTGAATGATGTGGTTTTGTCCATTTGCTACTTGAATTCTTTGTTTTTTTCACTAAGAATGCAACTCTTTCCACTCCAAAAGTTAACTTCATAGATCACATCGCATGTTAGTTTCTCTTTTCTTTTCGGTTTGTAGTAATTCATATGAAATGTTACCAATAACTAGCGATGGACAGGGATTAGTTGCATCTTTGATGTTATTGTAAGTATCCATATTTTTTTTCATTGTCAGTAAAAGGCACAACGTGTTTGCTGCTTTTGTGAACGAATCTCATGATTTGCTGTTATGCTTGTTTCATTTTACCCCTCTTGGAATTTTCCTTTTTTAATGGAAAGATCAACAGTCAGTGTCATTTGTCAATGATTTATGTATTGCATCGTTTATCATCTTTTGTTCATCCTATCACGAGTTTGCATGGCACAGTATTTAGTATGCTGGCAAGGTTTGGCCACAGAGAACGAATGACATTTTCCATGGACTAATACCAACAGTGCCACTCATTCTCCATGTCCCCAACCCCTTTCCACTGTCTCTGGTTTTTTGACTGCTACGCAAATACCATGCCATATAACAAATGGAATTCGTGAATTTTGTGACCCAGATAAAGGAAGATTAAGAGAATTATTGCTTCAAAGTGACAATCGCGAATGTGCGGATTGTGGTGCTCTAGAACCTAAATGGGCGTAAGTTCAATAAATTATCCTGTTCTGGTTATGAATTTTTATTACAAAAATGCACAAATTTTTTTAATTGTTCCATTAAATGCTCAATTCTGACTGACGTATTGGTTTTAATGTTTTGAACATATTGTCTACAAAGCAAACGCATAATCGGACAAACATAAGCACACACTCACATACACGTACATGTATATATGTTATAACAATAAGATCATTCATTGTGACTTCAAGGTTATAGATTTGAGTGGTTGAAACTTCTCTTGGAAAAGTAAGAGTATATATATATATATATATATATATGATCTTTTTTTGAATTTTATAATATGTGAGTTTTGTGCACTGGAATGTCCTGTATATGCTCTTGAATACCCTGTGAAGTTATTAAGGAATTGGTTGATAAACATATTTTCAGGTCAGCAAATATCGGTGTCTTTATATGCCTGAAATGTTGTGGTGTGCACAGAAGCCTTGGAACGCATATCTCAAAGGTAAATGAACCCGGGTTGCCTTTAACTCCAATGTATGTTGCTTTGGTTTCTGGGATGGGGGAATGTACCAGATTTTAAGAAGAAACGGAGTAAGTTCTGCCTTGAAGGTGTTTAGCCTTAAAGGTTCTACGACTGTCATTCGTTCATGTACACAGCATGTATACTTTTAACCATACCACCGTGCATTTACAAAAGAGTTCGTGAGTCAAAGAATGAATTGTGTCATCGTCCTTATATCGTGCTTTCAACTCATCTTGCACTCGTGATCCCGTGAGCCTTTACCTGTAACAACATTTAATTTGGCATTGCAGGTTTTATCTGTGGCATTGGATGACTGGTCTGATGAAGAAATTGATGCCATGATTGAAGTTGGGGGAAATGCCTCTGCTAATGCAATATATGAGGCCTTTATACCTGAAGGATCTTCAAAACCAGGACCAGATGCCGGTTCTGATGAGCGCAAGAGATTTATCCGGTGAGAATCGACTAGGTTCTGAACTTGTATACAGAAAGCATTATGTAGTTGTCTTGCAATCCACAATCAGCCAAACTTTTTGCTTTCACTTATTGTCCTCCTGTGGCTACTATATCACCTGCAGGTGGGTTTGAGACGTGCTCCTCTTGTTTGGACCTTGCATAGGTGCTCTTAGAGCATTTACTGATTCGTCATACCTTTGATCTTAGAGAGTAGCTAATGATCTTATCTTTCACTTTCATCTAGGTCTAAGTATGAGCTTCAAGAATTTTTGAAACCTAGCTTGCGGATTACATCAGGAAAATCTTCTAATATATCTCTCCAGTCGCTTTTCTCTCGAAAGATTTTGGATAGCTTTCGGGTCTCAAATACATCCCAGAAGTTGGTAATTTGTGTTATAAAATTTTCTCTGTGCCCTTACTTTTTATGCTTTCAATAGGGTTAATGTTAATGTATATGATGGATAAGCTTGTCCATGAAACTTATGCTTCATAGAAGTGCAAATTAATAAGTTACTGTCAGGGGATTTCCCCTCTCTCTCTGTTTTTTTTTTTTTTTTTTTGGTTTTTTTATGTAAATTTTGAAGAGTGCAACATATATCTCAGAAAGACATTACAAGAACTATTACTGGAACATTGTTGAAGAGCGGAAAAACAAAGGAAGGGCAGGATTTCAGTAAATTTTGCTGATAAGTTGGTAGCATGATTCTGTGGATGTCTTCCTTCATCTGACTCTTCAAGTTGCAACAGGATGGTATGATAGAATTTATTGGATTGCTGAAGGCAAAGGTTAAAAAAGGCACGAATTTAGCAATCAGAGATATGATGACAAGTGATCCCTATGTGGTCCTCACTCTTGGGAGACAGGTTGGTCGGTCACCTTGTTCTCTTCTGCTATATTTTCTCTGTTAATTGTCTCAAAATCCTTGGTTCGGTCAGTTGAGGAACTTGGTTTCCCCATTTCAGACCAGTCAGTTGCACTTGTTGTGCGATATATGGTCTTGCAAACACAATTTGTTTGATGGTTGAACCATTCAGCTCGCTGGATGAACAACATCCAGACAACCGCCAAAGCTTGACTCTGGCCAATGAGAATTAGCCTAACCTTAAAGCTGTGAGGAAGGTTGCTATTACTATGAGTGTGGATGTTTACTAATAAAAAAAAAAAATGGGTTTTCGTGTTCTTAGACCGTTCAGACATCCGTTGTAAAGAGCAACCTGAATCCAGTCTGGAATGAGGAACTTATGATGTCTGTTCCACAGGATTTTGGGCCTGTAAAGTTGGTAAGCTCGTTTATCCTTTTCATCATAGGAACAGCAGTGATTATGTTCTTCCTCCCCTCTTCCCGGCATTCAAGGCTGCAACTGTGAAAACAATGACGATCTGGACATATTATTACAAATTTAGTAGTTATCAACTATCAGCTTAGAGAAATTTAGATGCGATTAAGGGCTTCATGCACCAAATAAATCCTCGATAAAAAGTGACAGTTAGGCTGAGCTTAAGATTTTCCATTACGACAGTTTTTAAAACTATGCCAAAACTGAACTGTTATACCGTCCAGTTTTTACTTCTCTCATGCCCAGTTCCTTTCTTCTTTTTTTATTTGTTTCTTTTCCTAATTGGCAGCATTCCTTATTGCAGCAAGTTTATGATCACGATACTTTTTCAGCTGATGACATAATGGGAGAAGCGGAGATTGATATCCAGCCCCTGATAACATCAGCCATGGCATTTGGGGACCCAGAAATGTTTGGAAATATGCAGATTGGAAAATGGCTGAAATCGCATGACAATGCACTTTCAGATGACAGCACCATCAACATTATTGATGGGAAGGTGAAACAGGAGATCTTACTCAAGCTTCAGAATGTTGAATCTGGGGAAATAGAGATAGAGCTGGAGTGGATGCCTCTTGACCAATAGGTAAATATTTCATCTTTTTACCTAATCTAGTAAAAATCCATAACGCCGGATTGAGTTACGTGTACACAACCACAACCTATATTCGACTTGTTTCACTTGTGTGTTCATTTCTTCATGCAGTTTTTTTTTTTTTTTTTCAATTATTCAACACTGTGTTCAACCCAAGCTTGTTGTGGATGGTATAGTTCACACCCAGAAATGCTTTCCAAATCAACTTTATATGTGGGGGACTACTGTCTTTGAAAAAGTATGACTGGAATGGCCTTTTTTTTTTTTGTTCTTTTTTCTCCACTCAAAAGATAGGCTTTAGAAGATGCTTTTTCTGCAAAGGGGACCTCAATTTTCTTTCTTCTTGATTTTGTTTTTCCTCCTTTTGATTCATTAGGAGATTTATAGCGCCTTTACTGCATAATCTGGTAGCCTGGATGCCTATCCACCATACAGAAAATTTCATATCAATGGATTCAAGCCAATACTTAAAAATTTAGAATTCTGTATTCTTACATGCCAAGGTATTCAAGCCAACTCCTATATTTGGCTTAAGCCCTCATAAAAGCATCTCTTGAATGTAGCAAATTTTGGAGATCTTTATATGGGAAATTGGACCTTTTCCACTTGAAGTAACTCGAGCACTGGCTTGTTAGAGTAAAGGTCAAGCATCAATATCCCCCCCCCCCCCCAAAAAAAAACTTTCTTTTTTTTTCAAAATAAATAAATAAATAAATAAGATAGGAAAAATATAATGCTCATTTTGAATTTGAAGATTGTAAAAATTATGTAGGGTTAGGCTTGGTAAAATTGGAATTGAAACTGTAAAATTAAGTAAAAAGATAATTATAATAACAAGTTATCAAATGGGAAAAAAAAACAATTAAAATATATTAAATTTCAAACAAGTATCATAGTCTTGTGATAAATCAAATTCCCATAACAGATTTCGAGACCAATTACGAATACTAACATAATTCTCCTCTCCCCTATAATATTTTAAAATTTTCTTTTCAAAGATCTCAGGTTTTACGCCCAACAGCGACGTGGAACTGAAACTTCACATCTTCAGACGAACGTGCACATTATGTTATCCGCGTTCGAACTTCCGAGTCAAGAAGCCCATTCAAAGATGTGTTCTTTTACGTAAACAACTAGACCTAACCCCATTTTCACTTTTCTTTTCGGAGCTAGAGCACGGAACTCAAGTCAATCCCAAGCGAACGTTGATTCCTGATTTATTAGGTTTTTGATTATGCTATTTTGGTTATTGACTCTGATCAGAATCCGAGACTTCCGGTGCTGAGCGAGGCTCTAAATCTACACATCGTAGGGCAAAATAGCCTACATTGTATGTAATATTTAGCAAGCCCCAGCACTTGAATGGAAAAAAAAAAATAAAAATGATATTATTTGCTTGTAATTGTAAAACTTGCCGGTCACCGCCCATGGTGGTGAGCTCGGAGGCATTCCTCCAAATCGTCCCCCTCGACTTAAACATAATAAAAATACATTTTAATTAAATCTTAATTCGATCCTAATTAAATCTTAATTCGGTCCCTCTCGGAGGCATGGCCTTATCGTGATCAAATTGAATTAATAAGTATGGCAATCCATTTTAATGCTAAAGTAAAAAAGAATAAAAAGCATTGCATTTCATTTTATTGTTGCGAATGGGGGGCGTCAAGGGCGGCCAATTACTGTAACCCGGCGATTCTTGTGCCCTTTTGGATCAAAATGATAAAAAGAAAAAATATACAGAAATATTATATCACTTCACAAAAAAAAAATAAAAAAAAAGCTACTAAAAACAACTTTGCTTGCAGAGAAAGATTAATTAATTAAATATATGACGGTAGTAAAATAAGAACAAAATACAAGGCGGCAGAGGTGCGGAATTTTTGTGAACAACAATGGAAAAATTTTAAATAAATAATAATAATAATAATAATCATAACATTAATTAATTAAAAGTAACCTTACTTATTATTAAGAGAATTAACATTAGCATTATTATTATAACTAATATTTGGATTTGGAGTTGAAGATAATCGTCGCCTTTCATAATTATTATTATTATTATTATTATTATTATTCCTCCTAATGAAATAAATCAGAGCCGAAGCCACCAACAGACCCATACCTGCAACTCCACACGCCAGGCTCGCCACCAGCAGCACGTGCCTCAGGTGATCCGAACCGCCGCCACCAACGCTCCGCCACCACGACTCGTCGCTCGAATTCATAGCTCTCGGCAATGCCGCGCCGCTGCCGGCTGAGGACGAGCTTGTTGCCGTCGGTCCGAAGAATGCTTTCATCTCCGGGGGCGGTTTCTTTCCCGCCGGCGGCGAGAGCTGGAACTCCAGGCCGTGCTCCGACGGCCGTAATTCTCTGGCCGTCGTGCCTCCGGCGATGATCGCGATCGCGATCGCAAGCAACAGTAGGTACATAGCAATCGCTTTGGCCGTTTCTTTGTGCGAAACCATGGGGAGGCACTGCTCTGGACTGGATCTATGTGATACGACGACGCTTCCGGTGCTGCTCTGCTTCTTTTCTCCGTGACTCACATCTTCTTACCACGTAAGTTCTCAGCTATATGTCTTTTTTGCCTTTATGTCAAGCCAAGCTGATATTTTTATTTTTAGCTGCTCGACGTTGACCGGCGCAGTTGGGCTGTGCCATTTAAAACGATGCCGTTTTCTGCTCTCTCTCTCTCTGTCTGTCTCTCTTTTTCTTTTTCTTTTATATATATATATATATAATTTGTAAATTTTGTTTTATTTTAATGAGCAAAAACGAAACGCGTTGAAGTCTTGTCTGGGGACCACGCAGTTCACAAGAAGTCCACAGCTCACCGCTTGTTCCTTTGTCCCTTCCCAATTGAAATTGATGCAAAAACACAATCGAATAATTTCATACTTCCATCGTCACCGAACTCACCGCCATAATTTAACAGTAAAGAGTTCATCACGATGAATTTAAATTATTTTTATCGAGATGTTTAATAAAATTTAAGTGAACATTTTAAAGGGGGGTGTCGTTAGAATCGATCATGATGGCCGGTGATTAGCTTTTATGACCCCCGCTGTTATTTAACGATCATTAATCATCCAAGGGGCCCACGTTTAAAAGATTCGTCGATTGAAGCATTGTTTCCTTTTTTTCTTTTGTCTTTTTTGTTAAGAAAAAAAAAAATTGAAAACACAGCTGTGCTTGTTGTCACGGTAATTACTGTTAGGTTATACAGTACATATATTTATATGTCTCAAAATCTCTTTTTTTCTATCCGACGTTGGAGTCTTACATATCCCGTCACATTGTGTGTTGATACAGTGGGTCTACTATTGCCCCTACATGCATGCAGCATAGTTTTTATAACCTAATTATCGACTCGTGTATTTTTATTAATTATCTACCCAACATGTAAGTATAGTTGAAAATTGTTGTTAATTTTTGTAAATTAATTGTCTACTCATATGTATTTGTCGAGCAAAGCTTGCTTAAGAAATAAAATACGACTAGTTGGGTAGATAATTAGTTAATAACAAAAAAGAAAGAGTCGACGAGGATAAGATAACCTAGTAATCAATCTGGCCAATCACGTGCTACCGTGACCCATCAAGCCTCACAGCCCTGTCAACTAGATAAGATTATCCCGAAGAGGCCAGCGGCCGAACCGCGCCTTCTAGTTGGTCGCCAGGCAAAAAAGAAAGCCGAGGATTTTGTGGGCAGGAGTTTCCCGGTCTGCCCTCCGCACCGATGGCTAATTACTCCAAGGACCACATATGCCAGTGCCTGACCCGCTTGTCAACCTTCCGTCGAAATTCCGTCGTCACAATCACCGGAAACCGACGGAAAACCGGCCAGGAGTTCGTTGGAGGAGTGCTGAGCCTGGCTAACCGGCTGTTTGAACTTGGTCTCGGGAATGGCGAGGTTGTCGCAATCTGTGCCCTCAACAGGTTTTCCAGTGTCTCTGAGTTCATACGTTGTACTATCATGCACAAACGTATGATAAAATTCATGTTAGTGCAACGTGTGTCTAGGACGTGTCACGCCCTACTAAAATGTGTCGCGTTGGTTATATCATGGGATTTTCCATTTTTGGGAACTTTCAGTTTATCTGTTCGGCTTGAGCGTGATCCAAATTCTCGTGCAAATTTTGAGACGTGGGCATAAGCTGATTGGTCTTAGTTTTCAGTTAAACAAACTGACATTTTTGTCGATATGGTTTTGCATGCATTCCTGAAGAAGGCAGATTTTTCCTCTGTTTCAGTGATTGGTATTTGGAATGGCTGCTAGCTGTTGCATTTGTGGGAGGCATAGTTGCTCCTTTGAATTATCGATGGGTATGTACGTTATCTGGCTTGATTCCTATCTGCACCAGCAGCATCCTTACGTTTGCTTAATTAGTTGATTAAGGGATTGCCATATTTGGTTACAGTTTTCTAGTTGCGACAATGTGGCATTACCCTCGTAAAGTTTCAAGTGCAAAGTTAAAATTTTCGAATAAAAACAGCTCAGTGCAAGTTCTCAGTTTGCCTTGGTTAAAAACACAGAACCGAAAAAAAAAAAAAGTTCTTGTGGTGTTCTAATTGATGCTCAATGTTGTGTGCAAGTTCAAAGCATTCTCCGTATGCACTTTACTAGACTGAGGGAAAATTGTATTGGCATCGGCCTTCTTGTGGCCGAAATGTTCCCTCCCTTGCATTATAAATTGCATTAACTAATACAACGGATGCCCTGCATTTTACAAACCTTGATCTTGCAAGATAAAACGGGAATGTATCAACTGCAGAGCTTTGAGGAGGCAAAATCAGCAATGCTAATGACAAAGCCAGTGATGCTGGTAACTGATGAGAGCTGTAGCTTTTGGTATTCCAGGCTGCAGAGTAATGCTGTAACTTCCCTGAGGTGGCATTTTTTCATAGGTTCCTCCTCCTCTGGTTTCATGAAGACATCAAATGGTATGTAGCTTCCCTGATTGCTGTGAATCATGTAGGTCTGATATGAGAATTAAGACCTCTTTTGCTACTTTCCACTCGTTGAGAATTGTCTCGTTCGCTTCTTCTTTCTTCGGTGTCAGCTGCGGAAAGACTTCTGAAGCATACTGTAAGGTCTATGTCGTTTGACTACTTCTGGGCACCTGAGGATGCTGCTATAATTTGCTTCACCTCGGGTAAAAGTTGTTCTCCAACAATGTTTTGCATGATCAGCATTGCATGTATAGAAACAACTTAGCAGGGTACTGCTTTTGGTCGGTTGAATTGCATACTATTGCAGATAGCATTCAGAAAATGGCTCAAGGAACAACACGGAATGATTAAGCGATGAACCTGCTTTCTTATCCCTTCACTACTTTTCAAATTGTTTGTCACAGTTGTCTCATTGTTGCACTGAAATGGCACTGATTGGATAAGACAACTGTATTACATATCACGGCAGAAAGAAATGATGCAAATGGAAGAAAAAAGCTGTTCACTAGGAAAACTGCACTTGTCCTTTCAATTATGTTTATAGAGCTACCGTTTCTGCCTTTCTACTGGATTGAGCTTGTCTGAGGAAGGCATAAAAGATAAAATCTCTGGGAACTAGATATCAGCAGATACCATTTTTTTGTTTGTTGTTTTCTGCCAAGCAGACCTGGATTATGACAACACAATATTTGAGGGAAAGTGGTTTCCTAGGTTTCTTTTTCTTGATATTATTCCATAGAATCATGTCAACTTCAATTCTGCCAATCTTTTCAGTCAATCTGTATTCCGTGAATCTACATATCAAAATTTCAACCTTATATGCTAAAACTGTGTTGTGATAAGCCAGGGACTGCCTGGCAGCAGATGCCAAACATTTTCAACAGTGCTACTTTACATTTACATTTTCTGCTTTTGGCTAGATCAGATAATGTTGCTTGGAAGCTATGATCTGGCTGTGGAATTGTAGAACATTTGTGGTCATTCTGCAGCATGACAACTTGTGAATCTCAGACACACTTCAACTTAAAGAATCTCTTCAAAGCAAGGGTTGCAAAGAAATAGAAACAAACATGATTTAGACTCTGGAACGTGAATGTAGCATGAAGTTAAAATTTCTCATAGCATTTTCTCCCTTGGGTCCAGCATGTATACATCCTCAACTTTTGCTTTTTCTTTAGTTTTTTTTGGGGGGGGGTTAAAGTACCCTCGGATGGCATGAAAATTCTACCTGTCTGATTGTTATTCAGCTTCAATGTTCTACGGTATAGGAACTACTGGAAAGCCTAAAGGAGTTATCATAAGCCATTCAGCTCTGATAGTACAATCCATGGCAAAAGTTGCCATTCTCGGTTACAGTGAGGATGATGTAAGCTGCCCCTCAATATATTGCTGTGTATTTGAAACGTGACAATAGAAAGAGATAAGGAAAATGACAGAGAGCTTTGGGGATGTATGGAGTTTATCATCAGAGGAACAGTTTGAACAGATGGTTGGTTGAAATTTTTGCCTTGTAATTGTGCAGGTTTATTTGCACACTGTTCCATTATGTCACATTGGTGGTTTGTCATCAGCATTGGCAATGCTAATGGTTGGCGCCTGCCACATCCTGATCCCCAAGTTCGAAGCTGCAGTAGCTGTAGATGCAATAGAGAAACAGTGTGTGACTTCTCTAATTACTGTCCCTGCGATCATGGCTGATCTGGTTTCCATAAGCAGGTAAGAGTACTGTCCAATCTTAATGTGATGAAATTAATGGTGTCATTGTTTTTTTTTTTCCTTAAAAACTTTATGAATTGCTTATTTTTGTTCACTGTAATGTTACTGATTTGGTTCCTCTATGATGTGGTAGTCAGTTTATTCTGTTCATATTTTGGAGTGAATTTGTCAGGCTGAATGGAAGATGGGAAGAGAGACAATTAGTGAAGAAAATTCTAAATGGAGGTGGGAGCTTGTCAGATGAGCTGATAAAAAGTGCTGTCAAACTATTCCCAAGAGCTAAGATTTTTTCAGCATATGGTGAGTAACTGATCCTTCTTTGTCCTGTCAAGCCATGCATTCTGCTTGAACGATTGTTGATCAAACCTTCTTGGTGTGGTGAGTAACTGATCCTTCTTTGTCCCGTCAAGCCATGCATTCTGCTTGAACAATTGTTGATCAAACCTTTTTGGTGTTACACTGTTTGGAAGATGCCTTAAACTATTACCCAGACACCACAAGGGACAGCTCTGAAGCTGAATTACAATACAGACAAATTTAGGTTGACAACAGGTGAAGTACAGAAATGTGATATAGTGAAACACAATGCTGTCATTAGAGATTTGGTACTTAGGTCTGATGTGGTTTTAATCAGTTGGGGAGGAGCCAAAAGTCTTGAATTTCCTTGCATACTTGCAACCTTTACGCTCTCTTGAAAAAGCAACCTGCTAGGATTGGTATCAATTGCTGGTAAGATGTCGAGTGAGGTCTTTTATGTGGCAAACATGTGCAAGATATTAAACAATGAGTCCCATCTGATGATGTATGCCATATGGGACCTGAAATGCTAAAATCCCGGGCTATGTGATTTGATTTTGGGAAAATAAAAAGTCACATTTGGAATGTTACAGTACATCTAGGACAAGTTTCAAGCATGTAGGATTGATGACATTACAAGTTGACCGGTCCGGTCTATCTTGTTCAAATTCATTCCTGAGCATAGCATCCTAAAAAGCTTCACTGAGCTAAAGCAAGCAAAGTTTTACCAACCCAGAAGTCCAGGTCCCTGCAATTTGGAACAGTTAGAGTTGGAGCTACACTGTACATACCATAATAAAATTTCTAACACACATGAAGCCAATATAGTAGTTGCATCAGGTTACTTTGAATGTTTCCCAAAATGAAGGAAGGCATTGGCATTTTTAGAATGAAATAAAAGAATCGGATACAAATGATCTAAGCCATTCTGTAAATTTCTTATATTGTTTCTGCAAAAATTTTTTCCAGATAAATGGCTCATATTGAACTGGGTATAACTTCTAAGAGGATCTAGCATCTCATAAGATCTATATGGTGATCTGTTATAAAATTGAAGCGTGTTTTTATTTGCCATTTTTTCTTATCTTTTTGGGCAATGTTATTACTTCTCAAGCATGGTTGGGATATGGCCAATGTAAAATGCTCTGGGAAGTTTGCCTTCTTTCTTTTATTCTTCAGATATTCATTATTCTCTTCGTAACATCTCCATTTACTGGATTTATCATCTTCACTCTTCTTTTTTCTCCCTCTTTCTCTCATGAAGGGATGACAGAGACGTGTTCTTCTCTAACTTTCGTGACCCTCCATGATCCAGTACTCGAAACCTCTAGTGATATCCTCCACATTGGCGAAATGAAATCCAGTTACGTGTCTCAACGGCCTGGCGTATGCGAAATGAAATCCAGTTACGTGTCTCAACTGCCTGGCGTATGCGTTGGCAAGCCTGCACCACATGTTGAATTGAAGATAAGTCCAGAGGGCTGTTCTAGAACTGGCAGAATTTTAACTAGAGGTCCCCATGTCATGCTTAGCTATTGGGATCAAAGACCAACAAATGCATTGGATCACACCAGTGACGTCTGGCTTGACACAGGTGACATGGGTGCCATGGATGACTCTGGTAGTCTTTGGCTACTTGGACGTGCAAACGGTCGAATCAAAAGTGGTGGGGAAAATGTTCACCCTGAAGAGGTGAGCCGTATACTTTACCTTTATGATCAACAGGCGTGGAAAGAACAACTTAAAAAGAAATATGAAACTTTATAAGATCTTCTGTAATCACGTTGATTTTTCAAATTTCATTCTTCATTTGAATCTTGTCTTTAATAGATCATTTTAATGGGCATCCTAGTGTATGAGGTTCCCACACTATGGGGTGTAGATCATTTTCATCATCTTATCCTTGTTTTTTCATAAAGAGACTATTTTTATGAATTGAACGTGCGATCTCTAGGCTACAATCAAGTAACCTTTTCCATTATACCGGGCTCGCCCTTCCCTTGATGGAACGTTAGTGACTAGATCCTTTTTCCTTTCATGGCCCCAACTGTAAAGTTTAGTTGTCTGGTGACATAGGTGGAGGGAATCCTGGTACAGCACCCAGGAGTTATGGCTGCTGTTATTGTGGGAGTTCCGAATCAGCGCCTTACCGATATGGTTGTTGCTTGCATTAAATTGAGAGAAGGTTGGAAGTGGTCAGATAACAGTTGCAAGACCCCTGATGAGAACCAAGCCCTGTTATGCAGTGATATTCTCCGGAATTATTGTAGAGCAAAGTGTTTAACCGGGTATTTTGCTCCCCCTAAATTCACTTGAGAATGTTCGAAGCCATGCTTATGACTTTTTGATTCACAGCACCTTGTTTTTGTGGGCCGGTGTCATTTATCCTTTAAAAACTTTGCCTTCATGTTTAGAGAAGCATTTCCCTCTTTTTTGAGAAATGTTTGGTGGGTTACCGGTGCATTGCCGTCTCTTTGCAGGTTTAAAGTCCCAAAGGTGTTCATATTATGGGGGAAGCCATTTCCACTCACCAAAGCTGGAAAAATAAGAAGAGACCAACTCAGAGAAGAAGCCATATCTCATCTTCAATCTTCTCCCAGCAATCTTTGAGATTTATATAGTTCTTTAATAACATTATTCAGCCCTGTGTAACATCACAATGCCATGCCCTAGAAATGATACAATAATAATAATTATTATTTATAATATTTCTGCGTAGCATGGCGCTTTCTCTACACCCTGTGGCGTAAAAGGACAGATGTCATGGTCTTTGGCATCATTTTGAATAATCTGATCAGGAAAATTATAGAGTATAATATTAATTATTTGAATGTAATAATTAATAATACTTCTTCCGTTCAATTGGAATAATAACTATCAAATTTAAACCAACGAACTGAAGTTCAATTTTAATGGAGTTATTTTTTAAACTTAAAATCTCGAGTTTTGAGTCTCTAAAAGGATACGTTGAATATTCACAAAACAATAGGAAAATTAGGTTGGTTTAGTGCAATTGATGTTAGGGATTGAAGGAAATTCTTGTCTCCACTCATTCCGAAAGTTGCTCATTACACGTTGCACATCAATCCACCATATAAAAATAATATATATATTAATTTACGTGACTTAGATATGTCCACCCTTTTCTATGGTCACTTTCTAGCTTGATGTACAACGTACCATTAGGGTTACATAGTTATCCAGTCCAGGAGCTGGTTCATTGCACAATTCATTTGCACGTTATTTAGATAATTAGATTAGACTTTGCATTTAAAGAGAAGAAATTATGGAGGTTGGCAAGGGCGATCCAAATCAAAGGCGCCTCAATAATGATGGAGATTAGTATAATAACGATACTGAAATGCAGCAAAAAAAAAAAAAAAAAAAGAGGAAAAAATGAATTAAGTGCTCTAAAGAAATTCAACCTTTGTTGTTAATAAAATATGTATTGCCATTGGCGAGGTCTATCTATGGTGAGCATTCATGCACAGGATGAATAAACCGAGTGAATTAAGTAATGCAATTCAAAAAACAAGATCATGTGAAACTATTTTTCAACAATATATTACCTTAATTGTCGAAACTTTAATTCTGTTAATTAGTTTCTTTTTCTTCAATTATAAATGTTACCCGAAACAATAAAGCAAAAGAAATACAAAATAAAGTTCTACACAAGAAACATCTTAACCTGGAAAAATACAATGTTTCGTGAAAATTGAATTTGCACAGAAGTTGTCATATGATCACACACTTATTCAAGGCTCAAAAACATGTCGAGTTTTAAACATTCGTGTGTATGAAATACCTTGACTATTCAAATAACTACCATAGCTATCAAAAATATCTTCTTCTTTTTTATTATAAAAAAACTCGTTGAATTATGAACTATATAATACATATAATTTTTCTTAATTGTATAAATTTTATATCTATTTTTCATAATTAAAATCTAGAATTTTAAAAATAGAAATCTAAGTTCTTAAAAATTAGGTTATCACCTAAAAAAACACTATTAAAACTATCCTTAATTTTACATTTAGAATCGCGGAATGAATGTTTTCGTCGGCCACCATAGCAGCTATAAAGCGCGCACACTGTATGACGAGCAAGAAAAATATTGTTAAAATCAGAGAACAAAGAGTCAATCCTGCACCCAAAAAAAGCCAAAATTGGGGAAAAGACGTCTATAATTGTCAAGAAATCATTTACTCTAAAAATTTAAATTATTGGCTCAAGTGAAAAATGAAGGCAACATGACTTAAACTGGATACCCCATGATCATAAATATTTTGGTATGATATTAAAAAATTATTTAATTTAAAAAATTCAACTATTAATTTAAATAAAAAAAATAAATTACATATTAAATTCTAATATTCATTAACTAACTACCGTCACAATTATGGCGGATGCTAGTTGATGACCAAGCAACTATTGAATTTTTTTTTATATATTAATCAAGGCAAGAAAAATATTGTTAAAATAAGAGAAGAACGAGTCGATGATACACTCAAAAAACCAAGAAATGGGGGAAGGTCCCATAAAATTGTAAAAATACAAAAAGAAAAAAAAAAGAAAAGAAAAGAGGGTAAATACAAGAATCTGTTGAAATTTCCAATTCTCTAATTATAACAGACAAGTGCTTGTTTCTCTCAATAATTTAATAGCTCGACGTTTCCATTAAGTGCTGTAAGATTGGAAAATAGAACATCTAGAAGTTGGTACGGTGCAAGTGCGACCCATGAAAGAGACACCTCAACACGTTTGAGAGTGAGAAAGTGAAAGGTCGTCACATTATTTATACCTCTTAAATTATTGGTGATACAGTTTCGATATCCGGAGGGCAACATCCATGGAACCCCGGAGAAATTTAATTGAAATCTGAATGGCCCATATGTTTTTTTTTTTTACAAAAAAATAATATATATAATGTGGCTAAGACAATCCAAATGTAATGTTTCATGTACTAACTAATGCCAAATTAATAAACATGGTGGGCTAACGTGATGTTCATTATCAATGGAATTATTGAATTTGTTTTTTTTTTTTTAAGTTAGTTAATTAAGAGACGTCCATAAACTACATAATAATACGAGTGACTCTTTATATTTTCATAAGTTTTATATATTTTTTTTCTTATAATTAGAATATGAAACTTTGACGGTAAAGATACAGTACTCCTTTTCTTTAGTTTTGGCTGTCCCGAGGCAATTGTTAGAAAGATCATATGGTTATCCAATCTTGATGTGGATGGAATCCAAATGACTTTCTTTTATTTTCTTGTGTTCGGTGAATTGCAATTATCAAGCATTATCAACATGAAATGAATGCAAAACAAATTTACTTATTAAATAACCAAGTGGTATTACTACTAAATTTACTTATTCTGAATTTTATATCCGTTTTGTGACTAAACAAATCCATACTTCAAAAGGCTGCGGAGTTAATCCCTTTAATCGGCATTTAAAGGGATGTGGCACCATATGGAAAATTTTTTATTTATTCGTATAATTTGTTGGCTGGAGCAATACATGTGACGCCAGATTTTCCCAATTTTAAATTGACCATTAACCAATCAGGAAAAAAAGAAAAAAAAAATATAAGTGGGAGAATTGAGCACCAAGTGTTTCTCTTTTATGTTGCCCCATAATGTGTTAGGTAAGAATACAGTTGGGGTGGCGATGACTATACACATACATTTAAGAAAGAAAGTGTGAAGCTCAATATCAACATTGATATATATATATATATATATTGTGTGTGTAAAGGAGAAAAGCATCATTCTCCGTCCAAACTTGTTGTGACATTGTAGGTACCTCTTTGCCAATAAGACTCTCTCTCTCTCTCTCTCTCTCTTCTTTGGCCTTGAATGCATTTACATTCACTCTTGGATACATAGGATACGTAAGGCTATATACCATAGAGTACCATCCAATATGTTCTAAAAAAATTTCCATCTCAATTCCTTGCATTATCATTGTTCCACTCATTCTTTGCAACCTTTTAGAGGGAAAAGAAAAAAACATGTCTCACCCAATACACCAAGCCAATGAGGCAAGCCCATATGGGGAATTAACAAAAGAAGAGTTCTACAAAAAGCATCAAATCATCCATCAAGAAAGCTTCATGTTAAACAAGAAGAACATGAAAATCTTCACTCAATCATGGCGACCGGATTCGATTCCCGTCTCCCAGTTGAAAGGGATTGTAGCCATGATCCATGGCTACACATCTGAGAGTGGGTGGATCAATGAGCTGACAGCAGTGGCCATAGCCAAAACTGGATTCTTGGTTTGTGCACTTGATCTCCAAGGCCATGGCTACTCAGATGGCTTGCCTGGTCACATCCCAAATATCCAATACATTGTCAAAGATTGCACACAGTTTTTTGATGCTGTTAAGGATAGCCATCCAAAGTTGCCAGCCTTTCTCTATGGTGAATCTCTTGGGGGTGCAGTTTCAATGCTCATATGCATGAAGCAAGGATATGCATGGGATGGCTTGATCCTAAATGGTTCCATGTGTGGCATTTCTGCTAAATGTAAGCCTAGGTGGCTATTTGAGAAGCTACTTCCCGTGGCAGCACTACTTTTACCTACTTGGAGACCAGCAGTCTCAAAGCCTCTAAGCAAGGGATCTTTCAAAGAGGAATGGAAGAGGCGGCTAGTGGCAAGTAGCCCCAATCGCCGAATGTCAGGGAAGCCGCCGGTGGCGACTGCATTGGAGTTCTTGAGGATTTGTGAGGACATAAGGAGGCATTGCCATGAGCTAGAGGTTCCATTGCTGATGGTGCATGGAGAGGAAGACTTGGTGTGTGACATTGAGTCTGCTAGGTATGTGTATGAATCAGCTGCAGGCCTAGACAAGACATTGAAGGTGTTTCCTGGAATGTGGCACATGTGGATTGGCGAACCAAAGGAGAAGGTTGAGCTTGTGATTGGAGCCATTTTGGCTTGGTTGGGTAACCATGCTTCTAAAGCCAAGACTGAAATATACTAAGTTCTTAGTATGAAATAATAAAATCCATAAACATCTATACATCAACCTAAGAAAAGGAGTGAGTGATGAAAGGAGTCAAACATTGGGATACTTCAATTATCAATAAATTTTAATATTATTTAAATATTTTAAGTTTATATATATATATGTATTATTAATTAATATATTAATAATATTATTATTAAAATTTTTAATTGTTAATTTAAAATTTTATATATAAATTCATCCACAATAATAACACATGTATTTAATTGTTAATAAACTCTTAAATGTAATAGCTATCAACCATTAGAGATGTGAAATTCTTAACATGCAATGCAATGTGTAATTATCATTTTCTTTTCTTGACAAAGAAAGTGAAAGGTGTACAAGCTAAGCTGCCACCGTGAACCATAAGATACATCGTTCGATCACATCAAAATTAAGTGAAAATTAATTGAAAGTGATCTTAAGCATCTTTAGGATTTGGGGTGTCTATGCGGAAACTTCAATCAAAGTAACTGATAAAAGTTAAATGCTACACTATACTGATACAAATTCAACGTTTTTTTTTTTCCTTTAAAATGATAGAGAGACAAAAGGAAAAGAAAAGAAAAAAAGATTATACAACCAAAGCTAAACTAGCCACTGCGAGGGATCGCGACATCGAACATGTCAGCCAGAAGTTGAGCCTTTAAACCAGACGGAGGCTATTTCTATAATTAGAAGGCATCATCACTTGGAGTCCTCATATTAGTCCGAAAATCTACGCAATAATTACCTTTTTTTTTTTGCGAGGTATGCTGTAAAGGGCATTCCCAAGGCAACACTAAGCACCAATTAACCTTAACCATCCAATAATTTACCAAAAACCATGGTCATTGTGACAATCTCTCTCTCTCTCTCTCAAAGAATCCATGCACATGCATGCATCTCTAGCAACCTCTCCGTATAGATGTTGGATGACCCACTGGGGCCATGTGATCAAAGGCATCCTCAAAAGGACATTTAACTACAGTTCCATTGATTGGGAAGGGACCCAAGAAAGCAGACGTTGGAAAAGTCACAACTGCCAACCGTCTTCTACCAAGCAATTAACTTGTATTCGTGGTAGGAATTGATGTGGTGGATACCGTGGACATACGCTAGGAACCACAAGCCACATGCTTCTCAGCTCTGACGTTGTAAAATACTGTCCGTCTGAACAAAGATTTGGACGTGTGACTCAGATACTTCTTGGAAAAAGAAAACAGATAAATGGGTACGGATTGAAGCCCTCGTGCCCCTTCAGACCCACCGCACGACTGCTTTTAATTGGAACGCGAGACACGTCTAAAACTGGCACAAAACTAAATTCCGTCATTCTCAAGAGGCTTATTTATTAACAAGAAAATGCAAAATCTAAAAAGTAAAAAGAAAGACTTATGATTATTATTATTATTACTATTTTGTTGTGTATACTCTTACAACCATATCACCGATTCTTTCTCTTTTTCTTCTTTCTTTTTCTCCTTTTCTCATACATCCTACGTATTCTTCGCGAAGCATCTGTCTGGGATTTTAACTTTTTTTTTTTTTTTTAACACATAGAAAGTTGGTTTCCTTGCTTGTTGGGAATTTGTGTATGTGAGTATTGTTTTCATGGGCTTCAAAACTATAATAATTGAAACAATGCTTATAATTTAGACCAGGGCATAGAAGGACCAAAAAAAAAAAAAAAAAGAGGATAAGTTCATAAAACAATGTAATTAAATGGAGCCTTATGAGACGATATATTTTGTCTAAAAATATGTTTTAGTGCATAAAACTCTCTTATCATATAGTTTTAAAACGAGTCAGGTGGTCACAATGTTGATGCTGCGAATTGAACCTTTGATCCTTACCTTTAAGCCGAGTCTCATCCCTTCGAGCCACGTCTTTGTCTCTATAGTCAGAAAATGCACACAAAAGTTAAGTTTTTTTTTTTTTTTAAATTTTATATTTCTTCGAATTCGCCATTGAGTTATGGTCAGGTTTCCAAGCCACTCCGAGTTAGCCTCTCCGTCTTGGGAGCTTGGGTTAGCCCACGGCCACCACCTCTTGTTCATTGTGCACCAGTCACATTTGAGACCCGTGTAAAATTACTATTTCTCAGCAGCTCGAGTTAGCCTCCATGTTGGGACTATTTTAATTACGGGTTGTTTCTTAAAGTAACGTACATGCTTAACAAAGTATTATTATTGTTATTATTATTTTGTTGTTTATTAAAAAATCTATTAGTCTATAAACTACACGGCAAAAGTAACTGTGTATATTTTTTTATAAATTTCGTATTTTTTTTAAATAAAAACTTATATGTAATTTTAAATCACTAAAATGTTCAGTGACGAACTAATAAAGTAATATTATGCTGCTGATTTCTACTGGGTGGCATGTCACGTCGTTAACATCTCTAAGAATATTTTATCACAATAACCTAATAAATATTTTAGGAATATTCTTCGGTGCCTTCGCCGTATACTTGCTCAAGAGTTTAGTTTTGCGCAATAAATCTGCCGGCCCAACTTTAAGGATCGCGCGGGGTACTGCGTTACGTGTTATTATTATTTAAAAATACATTTTAATACTGTAAGCATCTTTAACAACACTTTACCTATTAAAATAAAGCAGTAAGGTCTCCCACCCAACTACTTTACCAAATATCAAGCTCCACACGTATTTGATAACGTGGGTTCTTTTTATTTATTTATTTTTTTGTTTGTTTCTTTGAAAAAAATTGGCAAGGAGGTATCTTTTGGGGTCATATTCTACTATGGTAATATAAATCATAAGATCTAGATGGAGTATTTTGTAATTAAAGCTTAGTAGACTGGTGCACCGATTTTTTTTTTTTTTCTTCTTTAAGCAATATGCTTCCCTGAGGGCCATTTTAGTAGGCTGCATTGCCTTTAAATCGGACAAAGAAAATAAAGTTGGAATGATTATGATAAATATAAATTTACACATGACACTATTTTACCATAATATGAAAAAAAAAAAAAAAACAAAGAGAGAGAGAGAGAGAGAGAAACCATTAAATCTTACCAAGCCTGATTGAGCGGATGAATTAAGACTGATTGGGATCTATCATTAAAATTGTCGGTTTATCATATGATCACTTCATATTTACCTAAGTCGGACAAGGTGATGAAAGACAAATTTTAAGGAAGGAGTTAAAAGACAAGCCTGCATCTAGAGGTTCATCTACTCTTCAATTTATTTTCCTTTATTCATTGTTTTTTTCTTGGGGGGGGGGGGCTTTTGTTTTATGGGCATTTTCCTTTATTTTCTCGTAAATGCACCAAATTTGATAATTTCTACCAGGTGCCACCAAATATATAGACCTTTTGGTCTGTATACAGCCATGCACCATGCACACTTGTGGGCATAATGCCAGAGCTTATGTTCTCTTATATCTGATATTTTATGTCAACTAACAGAAAATCAAAATTGTGTCTCATGTTCAGATTCACTTGCAATAAGATCAGGCAGAACTTATGGGATGGGTGAATTTAGTATGGCGAATATCTGAATTGACTCCATGCATAAAATTAAATCGACAGGGTCAGGAAGGATTGTGGCCAAGAACCAAAAAAGTGTCCATAAGATCAAATGATACATTGTTTCCTAATAAAAAATTTAATAAATTTTCAATACGTTAATAATTCATATTTTTAATTTAACACTTTATTATAAAGATGTAAATTACTTCAAAATATTTTATAGATGAAAATTTAAATTATATTATTATAGATATTAAATACATATTGTTAATTATCATTATATATAAAAATTAAAAATAAAAAAATTAATCAGTTTTTTTTAAGTTAAAAAATTTCAAATTGAGTCCAAAGTGATTAATTGAAAATGAATAAATTGAAGGGGACAAAAAGAAAAAAAAAAAGGATAACAATTGCAATTCTTGTAAATAAAGCATTTACTGAGGGTAGAGTGAATACTTCTGCTGCTGACCAAAGTTTACCTTCCAGGGTGAGACATTTGTGGCCGAGACAACGCTCAAACACTTCAGAAAAAAACGCTCAGAAAGAGAAGAGAAAAAAGAGGGACAGACAGGGCCTTTCACTTAGGGAAGAAGCAAGCTGAAGCAGGCTCTTTTTCAACTTAGAAAGCCTGGCTCTTTTCTGGGTGCTTTCCAAAACTCTCACTTTTTATTTTCTTGGAGACCATGGATTGCTTCACAGAAGTGGAATGGTGCCACTCAATTCATTTTCTTGAAACCAGTAAGTGTTTGTTCTTTAGCTTCCCCCCCCCTTTTTTTGTTCCAGATTCTTTTTTCTGTGTTTCTTTTTGGGTTTAGAATTTTATTTGAGCTTTTAGTCCAGCTTAAACACCATCATTTTAAGCTCAATTCTTGCTCAACTTGGAGTTTTGAGAGCTTTACGTTTGGTAGCTGAGAAAATGGAGGAAAAAAAGACTAGATTTTTCTTCTTTTTCGCTCATATTCTTTCGTTTTAGCTGTTAATTTAGCACTGAAACAAAATGTGTTTAGCTTAAATTGAGCCTGGAATTAAGTATTGCCCCTCAGCTTCCCTCTTTTAATTTTTTTCTGTGCTTTTTTGGATTTATGATTTTATTCTAGGTGTTAATATGGCTCAATTGTGCTTGGTTTTAGCCCAATTGTTGGTTAGTTCACCTGGGCCTAAGTCTTCACGTTCGGTAGCTGAGGAAATGGAGGAAAAATGTTTAGATCTTTATTCTTTTTAAAGTCAAAAGCCTTTCATCTTTTTTTTTTTTTTTTTTTCTTTGGGTACATTGATCTTGATTATCAATTTAATCTTAAGAAAATTGGCTTTAGCTTAGAATTAATTCACCTTAGTTTCTAGCTTACACATTAAGGAATTTTACCTTCTTGTCCAAAATGCAGAACAAGGAATGAGAGCTGGTTATTTTTCTCTTTTCTCTTTTTTGACAATTTCTGATGTTTTCTTAATTTCTTTTTTTTTTTCAATCATTGGTTTTGGTCAAATTAATGTTTTGTCTCTGTATCAGACTGTTCAAATATGGGTGTACTGTGTATTTGATTTCTTGAATTCTCTGTGCCGGTTGTATTTAACAATGGAATCTGTTTTTACTTTTAATCTTCCAGGTTTTTGATAGTTGGTGGGTAAGTTAGCCTGGTCTTCCAGCATTTTTGTGTAGTTTCTTCAGGCTGTTATTTTGGTGGGACTGAATGGTAAACCAAGAGATTATGCAGAATTCAGCAGCTGTGGATACTCATGCCAGCACATGCAGTGGTGGTATCTTGCAGTTAAGGGATAATTTTGAGGAGAAGGAGAATGTGTGTGTTAATGACGTGATTAATGACATGGATTCATATTTGGATGATATAAATGATCGTTTGACTATGTCAAGAATGGTGAGTGAATCTGTCATGAAGGGCATGATATCTGCGGTTGAACAAGAGGCAGCAGAGAAGATTTCTGAGAAAGAAAAAGAATTGGCTAGGTTAGAAGAAGAAGTGTTGCAGCTTTGCCATGTAGGAGCCAATGAAAAAGAACATGTGAGACATTCATTGCCAGGCAGCCAACCAAAAGGGGGCAAGCGTGAGCAGTGTCCCAGCTATTCAGATGTTCTGATTGAGCATGATAAGTCAGAAGAATCTTTAGATGACTTTATAATTGCAGCTAAAAAGCTTTTTAAAAAGGAAAAAATAGAAATCGACAAGATTAAAGGGTCTTTTTCTATAAGGAGGATAGGTTCTAATTCTGAGTTGTTGGGACTGGGTGGTCTACTCCATGAAAAGGCAACTGATAAATGGCTTGATGTAGATATAATGCTTGATGGCCTCAGAACTAGTCTAGATTTTGTCCAAAGCCAAGCCAGCAACATTGTTCATTTGTCTAAGTCAGTGCTGTGTGATTGGCAGCAAGATAGGGAGTTCCAAGCAAAAATTGAAGAAATGGTGATGAAGAATTGTTTTCAAAGTCTCCAAGAACAGTTTGAACAAAGGCTGTGGGATCAAAATGCTAGCTCTAGTGGTAATGAAAGTGCAAACTGGCTTGAAAAGATCAAAGAAATTTCAAGTTTATGTCAAGAATTGGACGCCATCTCTAAGTCACACTCTGCACCAGAAAGTGGGCAGCTAACTTCTCATGGTTCTTTGGAGCACCGGAAAGTTTCAGGAAATCATCTTTCATCAACAACTTCACTTTTGGAGGGAAATGACAAACTTGATGAGCAGATACCTATGCCAGAAAATTTGGATCTCGCCAAGCTAAATCATTTATCCAAAGAAAAATTGGCAAGTCATTTTCAGGTTCAAATGATTAAAATGAAGAGACACTTTGAAAGGGAAGTACAACAGATAACAGAGGATAAGTACAGTCTCAAGAGGGAGTACTCGAGGGAAAAAGATTCTTTGCTAGCGAAGAAAGACGAGGAGTTTGATTTACTTAGGAAAAAGATCCCAGAGGTCATTCTAAAGTTGGATGGTATTCTTGTGGAAAATGAGAAAGTACCTGCTGTTAGTAACAATCTGGAGACTCTCGATAATGTGAAGAAGAGGTTGGAAATTCTTGTTGCAGAAAATCACCAATTAAGAGACTCACTTACTGATAAGGAAAAGGAAATTAAATGTCTGTCATCCCAAGTTTCTGATGCTGCAGAGAAGATATCGAGATATGCTCCAGCTAAGGAAAACTTGTCAAAAATGATTGCGAATCTCAAATCTGTCATACAAGAAGCGCATATTGAAGAATCAATCTGTGAAGGCCTATATAAGTTCCTTCTCAAGGAGTTGGTGGGCCAGATCAAATGCTTTTGTCAAGAGGCAAATATGGAGTTTGATGTTAGTCATGGAACTTGTGAAATTATATTCAGGGAAGTTGCTCAAACCGTTGAACCCTCTGGCAAGGTAGAAATTGCAGATTCAGATGTGGAGTCAGTTATAATGCAAGGTTTGTGTGAAGTTATTTATAAAGAGGCCTTAAAAGAGGCCAAGGTGGAAATCACTGACTTGAGCCTGAAATGCATCAGTGAAAAAGAAGTTCGATCATCTCTTGAGGTGGAAAAACTGGAGAAAGAAAAAGCATTTAGATTGAATGTGGCAGAAAAAGAGGAATTGGAGAAAGAGCTTCTCATGTTAAAAGTAAAATTTGTTGAAAAGGATAAGGTACTGCAAGGAGCAGCAAATGCATTGACAAAAGTGAAGGAGAAATTTGATCTAACTTTTCAAGAGTTTGACTGTCTAAGAAATCAGGCAAGTCAGCAGCAGGTGTTGATTATGCATATAAATGAAGAATTAAAAGTTGTTGAAGGGAATTTAATTGGGGCACTGGATAAAATTAAATTCTATGAGGAGGAGATTTGCAAATTTAAAGAGGAGCTTCATGCAGTTGCCCAAGAGAAGCAGGATGCTCTGTCACTGGTGGAAGAAAATGCAAGACAGCACAAGAGGCAAATGGATTCAATCATCAGTCTTATCCATGAACTATCAACAGCCTTTTCCGATTTTGAAAGCAGAGCATTAGAAGATATCTGGGGGAAAAATTTGAGGTGCTTATATTTTACCGTCGATCTGTCATAAACTTCTATAATTTCACGTGTATCTGTCTGTACTAGTGTAAAAGTGATTCTTGTGGGTTCCGCTATTCGTGGCATGACACTCTAGGTGGCAGATGTTAAATAAAGGCCAATATGATAATTGCCTGCATTTCTAACCGTCAATAGGATAGTCCCATAGGCCTTTGCTCTATTAAAAGCCCTTTTAGTCTATTAGCATCAGAATTTTTTCAAACTAGATGTGTTCTTCTCATCTTCTCATGCTATTGTGAAATCAATTTTCTTTAGTTGTTGGAAGTAGGTCTCCAAATAGCAACCCTACCAAGAAAGCTGTTTATTTATAAATTTCTTGGTGTGATATTGTGTTTGAGTTTATGGGTGCAAAAAATTTAACTTATCAGTTCTTGGCCTTTCCTCCAGGTTGAAGAATCTAAGTTGTCAAGTAAGTTCTCTTGCTGTGAAAGCTAATACACTTAGAAGAACAGGTTTGCTATATAAGCAAAGGCTTGAAAGGAACTGTTCTGATCTCCAAAAAGCTGAAGCTGAGGTATGCTGGAACTTCTATATTTTCTAGGGATATAGTGATATTTGGATATTAATGTCTCATAGTCTCTCTATTGTATCAAAGTGTTTGCATAAGGAATTTGGTGCTATTGTTGGCTTAGACTTTCCCAGTGCAATATATTAAAGGTTGGGGTTAAAACCCACGACAACTGAAACAGTCTTGTGCTATGCATGTAGACTTGTATTTCAAATGGAGCACTTGCATTGCTATATCACCATCCCCGTTTACCTTTAGGTTTTACTATCAATCTTTTTCCTTGGAAAATTGAAAATTGCTTCGTCATATTTTATTGCTCTTTGTGAGTTCTTGGCTGATCAATATGCAGTGCGAGCTATATGGTGTATTGCCAGGTCAAATTTTTAGGACCGGCAATATAAGTATCTGTGTTGGCTTAGTATTAAAAACAAGTTCTTCATGCTTAACTCGGTTGGCCTTATAAGCACTCCATAAAAGAATTCGGTGTTAAGTTGAGAGAAAGGGAGGTACCTGCTACAGATTCTGTCCTTGCAAATGCTGATAGGAGACATATCTTTTAGAGACAATTTAAAGTCTTGTGTAGTTTGTGTAGAAATTGTTCAGAAAGAACTTTGGTTATTGAGGAGAAGTCCTTGTGCAGCAAGAATGAAAACTACTGGGGATGTTATAACTTCCTGGAAATTTGGCGGTTGGCTTGGGAATAGAGGAATTGAAAGGCTATTGAAGTTGAGGGGATAGGGAATTCTTGAACCTTTGACAGATACACAGACAGGGATGATTCAGTTTTGAATACCATGAAATCTCTGTGTTAATCAGTGTGGGCTTGCCTGTTTTAGAATGACATGACTGTTCACGACCAAGCATACAGGGGATGAGTGTCAGTCACACAAGCTTTTCCTTTTTTCTGGGAGATTAAAATCTAAAGAAGTTGCTGTATTTCGTTTCTGATTTTTACTTTCAAATGCTTATTTCTTGATCAAGTTGTTGTGTTCTGTGGATTGCCAAGGTACAAGAGACCATGCACTTAGATAATTCTGTTTTAACTGCATGTGATAGTCATGCCTGAAGATGTAATGTCAATTGTTGAATTTAAAATTATTATCGATAATTTTGTAGACCATACAATGACCACATATGCACTGGCACTGCTGATACAAACCAAAAGTTGGATTGTTGCCAACAAGCCTTAGTTTAGTGGGATTATCTTCTGTAAAAGCTTGAGGTTGCTAAAGTATACATGGCAAAGGATATCTCCTTTATTTCTTCTGTTTAATTTTCTAAAACAGAACTACACACATATTAGATGTGTCATGTGCTGTATTATATGAACTGTCAATTCTTAAGCCCAACTTCTGTTCCAAGTAACCACCAATCCCATTAACATATTGCAAATTGAACTTGTTATTGACTTGAAAGGCAGAATAGAGGAAGAAACCCAGGAGTGGGCCTGGAAGAGGTGATATTTTTCATGGATTTTGTTGCTATTCCTCACTTTTATTAAAAAAAAAAAAAAAAGGTTGGGTGAATTTCCACATCCCAAAATCTGTATCAATGCAAAATGGGTCTCATTTGTGTATGTAGACATTGTATCTTCTACCATAATCCTCGCATCTTTAGATTGTCTCTCCTTTCAGAGTTCATGAACCAGCAGATAACTGTTTATGGTCATACACTTGTGCCTCTACCACTTTCATTTCAATGCATCAGTATTAACACAAGTCAAAAATTCTTAGGTGAACTTGGTCCATGAATATTTCCATGGACACAGCAAATGGAGCAGTGATGAATCTTCCTTGAGTCTCATGAAATATTCGCCATTATCTTTTTAGCAGACATGGCATAGTTTCAATTGCTTGGTCCTTGGACCTGCTTCACATAAGAATGTTTTTTTCTGATGTAAGAATGTTTTTTTCTGATGTAAATCCATTCCTGGCCCATCAATCTAGTCATTCTGATATTGCACGGGCTGAAGGACTCCAATATATTATTGACCTATGCTTCTTTCCTTTTGTTGACTGAATGTTTACCTTCAATTTCAGGTTGATCTTTTGGGTGATGAAGTGGACACTCTTTCGAGCCTTCTTGAAAATATTTACATAGCGCTAGATCATTACTCTCCAATCTTGCAGCATTATCCTGGAGTAAGATGCTTTCCTTTTCTGCTGTAAATAACACATGGATTTATAAAGATTGGAGCATTTGTGCATTTAGGCATTGGAACATACTCGGGGTGAATTCTTCTTTTAAATTGTTAAAGGATTGTGTGGTACCTTTTGTGTATTTGTCTTTGAGTAGCCATGAGCACTTCGGCATTTAATGTTTCTTGCTTCGTGTGGAGAAATATACACGTCTCCCGAGTTTGGAAAAAAATATACCTTTTTGATCATTAAACCAAGTTAAGTGGGAGATGCAAATTTTAGAAAATTATGAAAAGTTTACAGAACATCTGCATGTATACACTCCATGTTTTTCTTTTGTGCAAGCCCTTGTTTAAAAAGTTACTGTTCTATATGGTTACAGATTTATGATCTGCTGATTCTTCCCCATGTATACACTTAAATATTTATTTTCCTTGTTTTCCTTCTGTTTAAGTTTATGGTGTCTGTAATCAAATAAACGTTCTGTTATTTTCTTTCAGGTTATTGAAATTTTGAAGCTGGTTAAAAGGGAATTAAGCAGAGATCCTGTTAAACCAATTTAAATTGCTTGGCATGGTAATTTTAGATTAGTTGTTTCATCTTGTTATAGAAAATTAGACAGAATAGCAATGACTGCTTGCTGCTGAGCTTGTGATTAACCCCTTACTAAAAGTGTGCTCCATCTACTTTTAGCGTGATGCATCAAACCCTTGTGGTTAAAAATTGTGAGTTGTGACAATAGATCCTTCTGTCCAACGTCCCCAAAAAACTTGGGCGAGTCTCTCTCTCTCTCTCACTCATGAAATTGAAACTGCCCCCGATCACCATCTGTCATACAAGGTTGATATCCTTTTACTTTTATGCAAACTCAATGTTGTTGCCTTAAGGGGAAGGGAAGGAGAATCATTAGTTTTTAACCTGGCACTGTGAACTGTTTGTGACTTGTTGGCTATGCTGAGTTTCCCCAGTTTCAACTGCATGTGCAAGGGGTCATTATAGAAATGCTCTCAGTTATGGGAACAGTTGTTGCACTGTGACTCTTTTGCGTGGATTGATAATTGTTTTTGGATATTTTTTGGTGCATTTTGTAGGTAATCCTCCTCAACTTTGCTTGTCATGGAGATAACAGAGACTACATTTTCTCCAACTGCAGCCTCTTTTCATGACAGTGCAGAGTAGTGATTTTTGTCTTGCAACCTCACGCTTTTGTGAAGAACTTGGAGGATCCAAACCCACGATCAAAGCATAGATTCATTGGGAATGATACCTATCTTTTCCTGTCCGTGAATCACAACAAAAGAAGTACGCCGCAAGTTACCCATTTGACAGTTTGTTTTCGGCCACTATCAAAGGAAAAGTCAAGAGAAAAGAATGAGCTGCAAGCAAAGAAAAAACACAAGCAAGGAAGCTGAAGAGCCTGGTTTTTGGTGGTACATAATTTTGTCATATGCTTGCTTTGGTAGCTTTTGGTCTCTTGGAAACCACAAATTTGTTCTCATTGTATCAGGTAGATTTTAGTTTTATTGTCCCTGAATATATATGCAGGATGAATGCCAATCGCCGGTTTAAAGCTCTTTGAATTTGGTAAAATTTGTATTAGGTATCTAGTTTTAGAGCTTTCGTTGTATGTTTTACTTGTGTGGTTATAATTAAGGGGAACCACTCAAAATTGCATTAATACATATGCAGTCAATTAAAGGGAATTGCTGAGACTCGCATGAACTGTGATGTTCACAACTTGAATTCTTCCTTGCATCCCTTTTGACACTGCGTATAGATGAGTTATGGCAGGCAGGTGGAATGTTGAGTTGGTGGAAGGTGGGCATGCCTTGTTATCTCTTTTGGAGCAGAAATCAAATGATGTTCCCAGTAAGCAGTATGAGAAACCAGGGGAAACTGCTATTCATTTTTGTTTTGTTTTTCAACTGGAACTGGGGTTATGCAGATGCCTGAGTTGTCTTGCTTGGAAGCATTGTACAACTCTGGCTTCAAATGGCAGCAGTATGATTCAGTCACGGTTGAATTCATGTAAAATCAATAATAAGACTATTTTTAATCTTTTTTTTTTTTTTTTTGTCATACCACAAAGCCATGCAAGGGTAAGAGCCAGAAATATTTGGGTTTATAAAAATTATAGTTATAGTTTTTGAATTGTACATTTATAATACAAAGAAGTAACAATTTCTGGTTAATATGAAAAACATGTATTCGTATAATATAACCCTTGTGAAACAACATTTAACGTAAGAGTTTTATAATAATTTGGCATGTGTCCTTTTTTAATAGTTTGATTTCAAATTTTTGAAATAATGTCCCCTTTTAAATAAACAAAAATGTACTTTATATTCAATATATTGACTTAACTTTTTTTTTTTTTTTAAATTATGAAAATTTATAAATTACTGTATTAACATATTTTAGATTCAGTATATTATAAATAAGTATATATATTTTAAATTCATAAAGATAATAATTAACATTTTATAACAATTTATTTTATTATTAATTAAAAAAAATCTTTTTTAAGTTAGCCTTATTAGTATTAGATTATTAGTATTACGTGGCTGCTGAAATGGAAGGTTTTGTATTCTTAAAGCCTAGAGATCAAGGAAAGGGGGAAAAAAAAGAGAGAGAGAGTAAACAAAAAAACCAAGCGTACGGTCCAGCCAAAACGACGACGGACGGAGCCGTTGATTGAGCAGACAAACAACAGGGGAGTCAGGCCGTTGATTGCGTAGACATTAGGGCGATGATCATATATCATTAGCTTCATCTCTTCTAATTGCTCTCTCTGCGGTCTCTCTCTGTCTGGCTGTCGGTCTGTCTGTCTCAGTCGTCTCTCAGACGAGCTCCGCTGCCGCCGCCGCCACCAACACACACACACGCACACACACACACACACAGAGTTCATAAAAGAACTCCTGAGCACACGCACGCAGAGGAAAGAGGGAAAAAGAGGGAAAAAAAATGCCTCCAAAGGCATCGAAATCGAAGGATGCCCCGGCGGAGCGCCCAATTCTTGGCCGTTTCTCCTCCCATCTCAAGATTGGCATTGTAATTTTCCTCTCTCTCGGTCTTTCTCTCGTTACTATCATTTTCGTCGTAACTATTATAATAAGAATAATAATTAATATTATTGAATGAAATGCCAACTGCTTTATTCCTATTTTTAAATTTATTTGTTTGTTGGGTATTGAAATTCTTGTTGTTATTTGTGTGCATAGGTCTGAGCTTCACTCTCGGACCCGACAGTGACAGTGTGGTAGTCTCAGGAATCCAAATTTTAATTTAGTGGGCCGGTGGTTTAGGTCCTGTTGTAATTGGTGATTATTTTAGATTCTGCAGTAAAGGCAAGCAGGAAAGAAATGATTTTGTGGTTTACTGTGGCCATGCGTGTTTCTAGATTTTGAATATTGGGAATATTTTTCTCTCTCTCTCTCTCTCTCTCTCTCTCTCTTTCTTGTTGTTGTTGTTGTTGTTGTTGTTGTTTTTTCTCTTTGATGCCATCTCGTTTGACTTTGAAATGTGCATTTGAAGTTTACATTTTCTGTCATATTGTTGTGTTCTTTGCCTATGCATTTAGAATGGTATGGATTGGAATGCCATCGTAGATATTGGCTTTTTAAAAAAATATATATATATATTTTGTGGTTTTTATGAAGTTGAATGTGTCCTTTCTTCATTTTCAGGTGGGACTGCCCAATGTTGGCAAATCAACTCTCTTCAACACATTGACCAAGTTGTCAATACCAGCAGAAAATTTCCCTTTCTGCACCATTGAACCTAATCAGGCTCGAATTAATGTCCCTGATGAGAGATTTCAATGGCTTTGCCAATTGTACAAGCCAAAAAGCGAGGTTACTGCGCTTTTTGTTAATATGTGAATTCTGAGTTATTGCAACAATTTTGTACAACATGTCTTGATGTGCAGAGTATGGATTGTGCCCACTTCTGTAATTAAGCTGCTTTTAAATTGTTTTTTTGGTAATCAGAATGTTGATTGAACAATTATATGAAAGTTAACATTTTGAATGATTCTCTTGCCCTTTTTATCATTTAAGAACTTGTGCAAGTTTTTTTGTTTTTACATCTTATTTTATCTGAAAAATAAATTGTTCTACAGGATACTCTTGTCAAATGTTTACTCAACGCTACCAACCTGTTTATCTTCGTACCCAAATTTATTCTCATGAACTAGGAGCATGTTGGTTCTGTTACTACATTTTCTTTCTTTTAAACTTGTTTTATGAAATCATTTGACTGTATGAGGTGGGAGTGACTACTCTCTGCTTGGTGATTGTTAAAATAAATGGATCAATATCACACATCAACCATGGCAATCTTGGATGACTGTCATATAGAAGTCATATCTATTATGATGACTCTTCCCTAATGGTTATGTCTTGTAATTCCTACTTTGGTCTATTTGTTATCTTGGGGGTTTCGTTATCTAAACTAAGATAATGAAATTGGGTTTCAGGTTTCAGCTTTTCTTGAAATTCATGACATAGCTGGACTGGTTAAGGGTGCCCATGAAGGACAAGGCCTGGGCAACAGTTTCTTATCTCACATTCGTGCAGTTGATGGCATTTTTCATGTTTTGCGTAAGATGCTTGTAACACCCTCATTCGAATTTTGTTGCTTACCTGTTGTTTTTCCTTCTTTTGTAATGATTCATCAATGTTGGATCTAAGACTGGTATGAAGAAAAACTAAATAGGTTGAAAATGTCAGCTTGGATGCTGATTTATAATACTAGAGTGTAATTTGGAGCTTTTTGCTGTGCCTCTGTGAAATATGAGAATTTTGAGGCTTAAGCACCCAGACATTTTTCTTATTTCAGCAAAGCCTTCTCTAAGCTTGTAACATGAATAAGATTTTGCATGCGAATCTGCTTGGTGTTACGGCAGAGTAAAGCCTTGTACTCTCCTTCACAGATTAGAAGTTTCTTCTTCATTCAATGGCTGACTAATCCATTTGGGGTTTCTAACAAGCTAAGAAACTCCTTTTTTTAGTTACCTTACAACAAGCATTTCTTTATATCCTACTTACTTTTAAGGTGGACCTGGTTCTAAATTAGTTAGATGTCTGCCTAACCCAGAGCAACTGCTGGAGGAAAAAGAACACCTTGACTGAGATTGCAGCTTTCTAATTAAGGAACAGGAAAATTTCCTGCAAACATTATGTAACGAAATATATTTGTGGGTGGCAATTAGTATAGTCATATCAGCAAATGGCTGGAGGTCTATCTTTGTTTACTTGTTCATCCATCTCAAGTTATGTGTTTGTATTTTGCTGAAATCCTTATATTAAGTCTTATGTGTAACTACAACAATTCGTTTCTACATCTATGTGCTATAGGTGCATTTGAAGATCCGGATATTATTCATGTTGATGACTCTGTGGATCCTGTGAGGGATCTTGAGGTCATTACGGCAGAGCTACGATTAAAGGTAATGTGTGGCAAAACAAAGTATGGTGTTGGGCCCATCTTTTAAGAGTTGAAACATTTTTTATGCTAGTTTTAGGTGGATTTCCCAGAAAGTATTGTTCTTGATCCCCAAATAATTTGTGTTTTAATTTTAGGCCTCTCACTTTTGTTTCATTTTTCATACATTGCCTTTCATCTTGTCCCCAGTCTTTGAATTTTTGTTGGCATCCCATTCTCCCATTTGCTCCCTCCATAGAATATGCATTCTTAGTCTTAGTTGTAATGGATCTTCTGATGCTAAGAGAAATATGGAATCTGTTGTCAATATGCACGGTCAGGCAATTTTTCTTGTTAGAGATGTGCTATAACAATTAAGTGCACCATTAATTATGACAATTGTGAGTTTGAGATTAATAAATTGCTAATATGTGAAGTGAATGCTAGGCATTGTGGAATAAGTTGAGAATTATTTGAGCAATGCTTTGGTTGTCTTTGACGAGTCAACTTAGCTATTCATTATTTATTTTTCCTTCTTTTACCAGAATAACATGTAACATGGTTGCTTTATAATTTTTGTCTCTCACTCTGCTGCACCCATTAATTTTTTGAACAATTGAGTTTATTCTTAAGTAGATTCTCTAAATATTATTTCTATGTGATGTGACTGTAGGATATTGAATTCACTGAAAGGAGGATGGAGGATCTTGAAAAGAGCATGAAGAGGAGCAACGACAAACAACTAAAAATCGAGCATGAGTTGTGCGAAAGGGTTTGTATTCTTGTTGACTGGATTGTGTTGGGGTTGAATTTGTGTGTTACCATCTTTTTGCATGTTCATGTCAAGTTGTCAGCCACATTGCTCTTCATTATTGGAATATATAATCTGGTTAGTGATGGTGCAAAATTATAATATTTTTTGTCTCAAAAGTTTCTGCAATTGCAGATGCTGGGGAAAACTTGTCCAGTTGTTCTCTGATATGCCTTGTCAAGAATTACAGATATATTTGTTTCCATCCATGGTGAAGGAAATTGTTAGGAATCAATACATGATTTATATCCTGAGTCTCACCTAAAAGTGTGGAATGGTTTATGTTGCGGTATCAAAGTCTTTACGATCCAGTGGTCTTGTGTTTGAACCATGCCCTTCACATTTAAATGTGAATTTCTATGTGTATGGTGGGCTTGTCTTTCATTCATGCTTTCAGCCCAATGGGCTTTTGTGAGAGGGGCATTTTAGAGTTTAATATATGATCTATATCCTTGATCTCACCTAACAATTTAAACTTTTAGATGGAATGATTTCTTGACAGAAATAATTATGAGGTTTGTGCTAGATAGTATATAAATTTGTTAACTAAAGCCCTTGCCAATACTCATATTGACTTGGTGTGAATCTTCTTTTTTTGTTTCCTGTTTATACCATATTTTGCTTTCATCTAGACCTGAACAGAGGCAAAATGTGCATGAGAAAATCAACTTTCCTTTTGAAACAATTTTGCCTTCTTGATCACAATATTTTGTTTTTGAACCAATCTTGCTTTAATTGCAGTTTCTGGTGTCTTGGGAAATGATGCTCTTATTTTGAAGATCTTTGTGTCTCATAGGTGCATTAGGGTTTGTAAACAATAGTTTTGATGAGACTCTCTCTTGTGTTATTATAAGCTTGACCTTTATTCTCTTAAGTTGATTCTTTGTGTCAAGAAATTATTCCACCTAAAAGTTTAAACTGTTAGGTGAGATTTAAAGTATAGATTCTATACTATACTCCAATATGCCCCTTCTTGTAAAAGTTCAGCTCACTTGAGCTGAAAGTGTGAACAAGTCAGACTCACCGGGGTTTAAAACTTGAACAAACTAAAAATTTATAATTAATGCACAATTAATGTGAGAGCAGTATGATTTGAATTCACAGTCACTTAGTTATGAATACGCTGGTACCATATCAAGAAATTATTCCACTTAAAAATTTAAACTGTTAGGTGAGATATAGGATATGGATTATATATTATACTCTAACAGTTTGCTTAACAAAAATTTTTTAAACTATATCCAAGAGACTTTCCAAGATAAGAATTGTAATTTACAAACTCATAAATAAGTTTTTAAGCAGTTCTGATTGTCCAAATAGCTTTTAGGCCCTTTCTTGCATTTCCCCAAAATGCACTATGTGCTCTTTAAGAGCCTTAAACAGTATTAAAGCTTCCATGTCCAATCTTGAGGAACCCTTTTGAAGGAATAGATTTCTTTATGGTAAAGAGCTCCAAGCTTTCATGATTCAGCAAGGAAGGTTGACTGGTTTCAAGTTTGAGTTTCAGCATTTGATGCCATATATTTTGTTGTCTGCCCATGTCACACTGATGGTTTTATCAGACACCATTCTGATTGTTACATTGGATGATTTTTCTTTGTTTTTTCAATTCAAATTTCTGCTTAAGCTGGATTTTTCTCAAGTAAACTGCACATAGACATGGTTCTGCTTATGCCACTACAGTTGATAATGTTTTCATCTCAAATTCCAAATGTTGTGCCTGATGGTGGAATTTGCAATTGTTGTTAAGCAATGTTTTGTCATGAGACTTGCAGGTCAAGAAATGGCTTGAAGATGGGCAAGATGTCCGCCTAGGAGACTGGAAAGCTGGTGATATTGAGATCCTGAATACTTTTCAGTTGCTTACTGCCAAGCCTGTAGTTTATCTGGTGAGTCCTTTCATTTTCTCACATTTTTTCTCCAATGAAAATTGGTAGGATCTCCATGTCAACTCCATTAATCAATAAGATCTGGTTCTTCTTTTGGTTGCATCTGTGGGTGATGCTGTGGAAGTGAAGAACAGTAAAAATATACTAAGTTCACTATTTTTTGACACCGGATAGCCCACAATTGTGAAAGAAGCATCTCAGATTTGCTTGCCTCAATGTTCAAAAGTAGAAATTTTGAAAAGAATGAATTCACAATAGTGGAGCTATTCAAGCATTGTCTTGCAATTTATATAACCTTGTCTTTTTTATGTTGTGACTTTGCGACATATGCAGTTTTAATGATGTTGATTGGGCTAGTTTGTATCTACAGGTTAATATGAATGAAAAAGACTACCAGAGAAAAAAGAACAAGTTTTTGCCCAAGATTCATGCTTGGTAAGTCTAGTGTTTTGCACAATTTTTTGCATTTTGAGTGCTGCATTCTTTCTTTCTTCTCCTTTTTTTTTCCTCAAAAAAGAACTGCCATTACTTAAGTAGCTTATGGCTTTAAATTCTCTTCCTCTCATGCATGTGTGTGGGCTGGGCGGGTGTGTTTGTTGGGGGAGGGTGGGAGGGTCTCGTGGATCTTTTAATGAGGACTCTGATCACAAAAAGTTGAGGGAGAAGTAATGATCATCTGCAAGTATACATGTATACTGACTCTTGCCCCTTTTGCTTTTGGTTGTGTGTGGACAATAGCTTAATACTAGATAGACAAGTGACATGTATTAAGTCTGCAAATTAACTAAGCCAATGGAAGACTTTCTCTATATTAGGAATGACTGTTTTATTTTCCTGATAAAATAGCTTCTTAGCACAAGATGCTGCTATCATGTTACTTTAATTTTTCTTCTTTCTTTCTTTCTTCTTCTTCATATTTTCTTTTTTTTTTGTGCAATTGAAATCAGTAAATGTAATTTTATTTCTAGGGTGCAGGGACATGGGGGTGAACCAATTATTCCTTTTAGCTGTGTGCTAGAGAAAAATCTTGCTGATATGTCACCTGATGAGGCTACTAAGTATTGTGCAGAGAACAATTTACAAAGGTTAGTCATGGGTAAATAGTTTCTACATTTTTGTAAAAGCCTTTATGCCATTCTAATATCTGTTTGACTTAGACATTCATAAATGAATAAATAAAAACATGGAGCCCTAATTTTTTATATCTGTTTTCCCTTTTTTGGTGTTAAACACCTTTTTTTCATGGAACCAGTCCTTGATGCCTTGCATCCATTTTCTGTTGAATAGGAACCTGATTATTTCCTGGCAAAATGGGTTGAGATTTGAGAGCTGAAAGCTGTGGGTCTTTAGTGCTTAAATATGCAACTCTTTTTTTTTTTTGTGGGGAGGGTCAGTTAATACTGACATAAGCATAATACAATGCAATGGACTTCATTGAGATGTGGAAAGTGGCTATATTGATCTCACTTGTTGAAAAGTCCTAGAGATGGTTTTAAATTTTCTGTTGGACCACTGGTTTCTGCCCTGCCATTGGGACATTGACATTTCCACTAGTTTTTGTTTCCTTGAATGTGCATAAAAGTCAACGGTCCAGGGAAATGTTCTCTCTCTCTCTGCTATTGCTTGTAAATTTGTTTGAAAATGTTCCAGGATGTGTGCAAAATAAATTTATTGGCCTTAGTGTTGTAATTAATACATCGTTAACCAAGTCCAGCTCTCCTACAGTGTCCTTCCAAAGATCATAAAGACTGGATTTTCTGCTATCAATCTCATATACTTCTTCACTGCTGGCGCTGATGAGGTATTGAATAAGCCTTCCTGTCTCATCATGCTTTCTGGTTTGTTGCAAGTCTTTGGAAATAATGTTTGGGATGTCGTTGCCATTTCAGATGTGTTGAACAGAAAATGTATTGTCTTACTCTTTGCTTATAGTTTCAATGATGTCAATATATATATAACAAAATCCTGCTATGAGTGTATATCAATCTTATGACACCTTAAGATTCCCTTGCTGTCTAGTAACATGGAGTCTTAGAGATGTAATCAAGCGTGTTGCCTTGAATATTGGCTATGACTTAGTTTTAAAATGCAGATATGTGGCTGATCCTTTACATTTCTTTGTTACGCTATATGTACCAAAAAATCTGTCTATCTAGCCTGCCTCTGATTTCAGAGGCTTGGAGCTGAGATAGTTTGCTTTGGTGGCCCCAAGTGCCAAAATTTTAGTCATTAAATGATACAGCTTGCTGGATTAAATAAAGATCTGATCCTGCTGCTTCGACTTTTGCGTTTTGGAAAAACCTTACAATGCATGGAGGGAACATGAACTGGCAATTTAAAACTACTTGTCTCAAAGACCCCTTTTGGCTGTATTCTTGTTTATTTCCTTTTGGGATTTAAAACATTGTATTTGAGATTAAGTTGTGTTGAGTTTAAGTTTGACACAATGCCCTGTCATGGATGCCTTTCATCACCAGGAAGAAAGAAAAGAAAAAGAAAAAGAAGGGGAAAAAAAAGAAACAAGAAAGAAGTAAAGGAAGACTTGAGAGGCTCTATGGTCTTGCACCTGCATTATAACTTTAATGCTCAGAAGTATAGTGTGCAAATGATCATCCAGTTTTCAACAATCCTGAAAATGTGCTTATGCTATCTTATCTGAAAATGAGCTTAGTTGCCAATAACATTGAGCTAGCAATTAGCATGGCACTTACCACGGGCTAGCTTCCCAGCCCTTAGAGGGTTGCTGAAGTACCAAGCACTTAGATATGATTTTTATGTAAGGGAGTTTTAGCAGTTATTTACTTTGTGCTTCCTCTTTTGTATGATGTCCAAAAATTTTTACTTTGCAGGTCAAGTGTTGGCAAATCAGACGACAGTCCAAGGCCCCTCAAGCTGCAGGAACTATACATTCTGATTTTGAGAGAGGGTTTATATGCGCTGAGGTGGGCTCCTTTATTTTCTAGTTCAATTCTCATTGCAACAAGTTTTTCCAGAGTGAAAATGATTAATCAATCTAGTAATACTGCTGCTGAACACCTCTTACATCCTTGGGGGTTCATCTTCTCTTTGGCCTTCATAGTTGGCACTTGGTTATGTGCAAAAAATTTGCGTCCCCTGCAGACCCTGCAAAATATGGTAGCCATGCCCTAGGATGCCCCTAATCTTTTACTAATTTATCTACCTGTGAAACTCACATTTTTCTTTTACCCTTCCTATCTTATTATAATGTTTATCTGAAGATCTTACAGTTTTTTTTTTTTTTTTCCCTTTTTGTTCCTATCCTTACTGATATACCACCTCATTCAGGTAAATTACATTGTTGACCACTGAGCTCACCACTTAGTTTTAAGCAAATTACCGAACTTCAGTTTGTTATGATCAAATCATTGGGCTTCTGTTTCCCTTTCATATGTCATCGTTCCATAAGTTTCTTGTAGGGGAATTCTTCACAGAAAAGTAATACAGATGTTTACCTAGCATAACACAAAAAAGTCATGTGATGACAATGAAACAAAAGTATAGGTATGATGATCTAATTGCAACGAATTGAAACTAAGGGATCTAATTGAGACTAAGTGACAAGTTCATTGATCAATAGTGCAATTTACCCCTCATTATTCTTTTTAAGTACTTTTATGATGTTGAAAGAAGTTCAGTACATCTGAGCACAGGAAAGTATCTATGTTCTATCATCAGCACCAAGGGTTGTACTTTTTTAGAGCAAGAGAAGACTTGATATTTGTACAGGAAGCATAAGTTGGAAACAATAAGTTGTATGTTAATACTTTTGTTTACAAGCAAATCTTCCTTACTTTACTTTTGATCTAAACAATTTGTCTGGCTACAAGCAAATCATTCAGGATCCCAATTCTTGTCTGGCTACAAAACTTGTACAGAATGCACAAAAACTTTTGGCCATGGAGGAAACCTTTTAACCCCTTATTTTCTTCATGATTCTTCTAACCTTGCTACCGTTTTTCCACCTCCAACCTCTATAAATATTTCTGTAAACAGATCTAATAATGATGTTGAATATGGGCTTGTGTTTTGTTGGTTACTGCATCCAAGTTTTGTCACTGAAATTGATGATCTGATGATATGTAGGTCATGAAATTTGAGGACCTGAAGGAGCTTGGTAGTGAGTCAGCTGTCAAGGTAGATGCTTGTTTAAAAATCATTCATTACTTAGTCTGGAGCAATTTATTCCACTTTAAGAATCCTCCCCCCCCCCCCCCCCCCCCAAAAAAAAAAACAAAATCCACTTTTGATCACCCTATCTCTAGTTTTTGAAAGGCAAGTGTGGTAGTATGTGGACCAACGACCCAAAGCCATTGTTGTTGCTGATCTATGTACCTCATGGATAATATCATGTCCAGATCTAGACTTTGTTTTGCAATTACCTAAGACTTTCTTTTGGGAAGAAAAAGGCGTACAAGGATCCCCAGTTGTCATCCAAAGCAAACATAATTGTTTTATCTTAAAAAGACCCAGACCAGGCCGGAGAAGAACTACTTCTTTTTCCGCTTGTTCTATAACTCTATTTGTTAGTCTGTCCTGCAAAAGATGGTCATGATCAAGTGTAAACAGCACCAATCACCCTTCACTGAGAAACACAAATCCAGTAGGAAATTAATGTGATGATCAAACTGCTGACTGGTCTAACTATAGGACGGAAGCTTATTGGATTTGTTGTCATTTTCCGGTGCAGGCTGCGGGAAAATACAGACAGGAAGGAAAGACGTATGTTGTGCAGGACGGAGACATCATATTCTTCAAGTTCAACGTGTCTGGAGGCGGGAAGAAGTGAGATATTGATTACCTCGCAAATGAGTCCATTTACTGAATTTGAGTGTGGTTACCGTGAACTCTTTGCTTTAAGGTGTTATACGTCTGCAGCGCGAAGATATGACAGATATTGGGAACCTGTATTGCAGTACATTGCCATTTTAGAGATAAAAGTTTTGCAGTACTTGTTCCTTTGGTAGGCACTCGATAAGTGTAAGAAATTAAGAATGTCTATGCAATCATCTGAGAGATGATAGATGCAGGCCCGGATTGTGCAAAGTGTCCCATTCCTCGAAAAGTTATAATCTTCATTAGTTACTTGAAAGAAAACTATTAATAACAACCTTAGTTCCAAGTTCTGCGCGCATCAGGGGGATGAACAAGTAGCTGTGATCGACCTAACAACCCGGCGTCTCCAATCCTTCGTTTAGAATTGATAGTCGCGGTTCCACCGGGAGGTTGAACGGCAATATGCGCGTGGTCTGCCGGGCCAATTTTGGTTTCGATTCCGAATTTGAGTCAAGCATGCATGCGGGTTCTTGATCTGGTCGCTGGCCGGGTTGGTTTTGGAGCCGAACCCAAACCAGGGTATCTGGTTTTTAGCCGTGGGGGGTCAGGCTTAGGTGGGATGATATCATGTGATGATGATCTGGCTGGGCAAGGAAATCTTCGTGTTGGCCCATCATATTGCCTCCCACCAACTTCACCTCTATCTTTTCTTTCGTATTGTGGAGTGTAAATTTATGATATGTCCTCACAATTCTCACTTCCACTTATAGCTTCTTATTATTGTTTCATGTACAAGAAAATTGTTTAGTGGAGATGTTGGAGGATTTTCTCTAACATTCTTATGCCTGGCTTTTTTATGAGGTCAACCATATTGTTTCATCTTTATATATATATATATATAACAAAAGGTATATGAAGCAAGCAAAAGGTTCTAAATTGAGATTGGGCACTTGAGCCCAAAAAGAAGGGGAACAAAAAGTAATATAAAGGGAAATAAACCATAAAGGTATAATTAATTATATGAGAATGGGAAACATTATGTATTTAAAGGTGAGAACTCCTGTTTTCTATTGTTCGAACTTTAATAAAGTTATGGTTAGGAGAAAACCGAACCTTTTAAGTTGCAAAAGCCTCTTTTCTTCCTTTTCCTGCTTCATTTTTTTTTTTTTTTCTCTTTCCTTCTTTTTAGGTTAGAAGACTGGAGCTGGGACATGAAAAGAGGAACATAGTAGTTTTTTTTTTTTTTTTCAATACAACACATGAACCCATCATTCATTTTGGAAACCCAATTCAGCACATAGGAAGGGCCTGAAATAAATATCTGGAAAATAATGTAGATGAAAACTACCATTTATAGTTATCCTTAAATTGGCAATCAAAGATCAGTAATTTTAATACTTGGTAAAATTAAAATTAATACCTTTGGATAAAAAATTAAAAAAAAAAACAGTTAATAACTCGGGACTGTCTACTGTCTACTGTCTACTGTGTTTGGGTTCCCTGTTTGTTAGACAATAGATTACTAACTTCTTCTTTTTTTTTTAATTATTTTTTTGTATATTACTTTACAAGTACTTTTTAAAGTGGATATTAAACCACCATATTACTAGCAATTACACCAATATAATGCAAACTTTGAAACCATATTAAACGAATTGAGGACATGAAAATAATATTTGAAAAGTGTCAAATCACAGTCTAAAAAGATACTATAGCCATGTGAGAAGGATCGACTAGGTTACAAATGACACTGGACCTGGAATTCAATTGTCCTTTTGATCTTCTTACTTCACAGCTTGTACAAGATAGCTACCACTCACCATTTTGGTAAATTGACCGGGACACCACCGGGCAAATGTGTCGCCATCTAACTGTTGGTCCCAGACTAAGAGGGTCCCATGGCCCCACTTGGGCATGGCCTATCATAATGCATCCACCTAATCCGCCTCTCGTTGGTCCATTGGAATTTGGAAATTGAAGTGACTCAGAACAAAGAAAAAAAAAATCAGAAGGTGCGCCCCAGTCAAAGGGGCATTCGGACGAGACACTAAACCCCATTGCTACTAGCATCATTTTGAGCAGCTCTAAATGAGTTGAAAAAAGAAGAGAAAAAAAACACAAAGACAATCTTAAACTGGATTTGATAAATCCCTTGACGTCCACAATGTAGGGGAGATTCCCATGTATTTTTGGCGGATAAATTCCTCCACAAAAAGTATCCAAAACCCCAAAAAATACTTTACATTTTCCCACGATCTTTCATTAACGTCCTGACACTATACCCCAAAAAGACCAAAAGACTGGGGCTTTTTGGCTCCTTTGAAACATTTTTAAATCCCCCATTGGGGGGGTTAGTAAGTAGGGTTTTCCTTTTGGTGAGACCCCCCACCCCACCTGTGACACGCCTTTGTTACAGAGCTTCTTAGCATGGTAAAAAGTAGACCAAACCAAATCCTTCAGAGTTTTACTGTCGTTTTCTTTATCAATTTTGTGTATAAGGGTCTTGTCTGGTTAACCCCTTTAAGCAGCTAAGTGGCTGCCAAAATGTTCATGGGTCCAAATTATGTTGTATTTATTACAATGTGGTTGTGAGAATATGTAAGCTCATTGTTTTGTTCTTCACTGATATATATTGTACTAATGTACGTGTCTCTCCAAACTGGTTGCTTTAAGGGAAGGTAAAAAAATTTCAGGTTTAGTGTTCTTGTAAAAGCATTTCTAGTTACAAGAGAGTGAGTTGGGTATTTTCTTTTTCTTCTATTTGTGGCCTTTTTCCCTTTCTGGCTTTAAAGTTCGAGTCTTTAGAGTCGGGGAAGATTCCAATGAGCTTGTAATGTTGATGAGAGTTGAGATCTTGGCGTGGAAATGCTGCATTTTTCTCTGTTTGTAATGGGGTCCAGTTGCATGCAGTTCAGTTCAGCCGTTTAATGCCTTTGACTCAGTTGAGAAAACAGGATTTCTTTGCTGAAGCTCAATCTCTCTCACTGGAAGCACAATTATAGTCTGTCTGAAGCTCTGGTGTTCCAAAGTTTGGTCCTTTATCAGGTAACAGTCCCAAGTCGGTGAACTCCCTTTGAAAGTTCTGGTTGAGTGTGGGAATAACTTCTTATTTTGCTCTCTAAATGATTGGTTGCCCTTATTTTTGAAGAAAAATGCTTGTGATGTCTCTGTTGTTCTTACTAGTAAATGGTTGACAGGTCTTCCGTTCAAGATTCGTGTTAGCCGTTGCTAGAAATTGCTTATATATCATGTTTTGAAGCAGCCATTGTTTGTTCTTTGTCCTGCTAAGCTTTATATGGTCTCACTTTCATTTGGGTTTGCTAATAATAGAAGACCCTCTTGTATCGGTTTTCATTAAGATTGTGCCTTACTTTGGGGGCGCTATTGACAGGATGAATATGAAGCTCTTTAGGCTCTTAGTGTTATCCTCGTTTTACCTCTTTGCTATGGGGCAGCTTCCTTCTCAGGACATTTTGGCATTGCTTGAATTCAAGAAGGGCATCAAGCATGACCCCTCTGGTTATGTTCTTGATTCATGGAATGAGGAGTCTATTGATTTCAATGGCTGCCCTTCTTCCTGGAATGGTATCGTCTGCAATGGCGACAATGTTGCTGGTGTTGTCCTTGATAACTTGGGTCTTTCTGCTGATGTGGACTTGAGTGTATTTGCAAACCTCACAAAGCTTGTGAAACTCTCCATGCCTAACAACTCTATATCAGGGAGAATTCCTGAAAATATAGGTGACTTCAAAAGCCTTGAGTTTATGGACTTTTCCAACAATCTGTTATCTTCTTCGCTGCCCATGGGGATTGGCAAAATGGGGAGTTTGAGGAATCTCTCATTAGCTGGAAACAATTTCTCCAGCTCAATTCCTGACTCAATTTCGGGGCTTGTATCTGTTCAGTTCTTGGACTTCAGTCGGAACTCCCTTTCTGGTTCACTGCCATTATCATTGACAAGGCTCACTAACTTGATATATCTAAATTTATCTTCCAATGGATTCACTAGGAAAATTCCAAGGGGATTTGAGCTGATTTCAGGTCTCCAGCTGCTAGACTTGCATGGAAATATGCTTGATGGTAATCTAGATGGGGAGTTTTTTCTTCTAACAAATGCTAGTCATGTTGATTTTAGTTCAAACATGCTAGCAAGCTCTAGTTCCCAGAAAATGCTGCCAGGTATATCTGAGAGTGTTAAGTACTTGAACCTGAGCCACAATCAGCTTACTGGATCACTTGTAGGTGTAGCTGAGCTGCACTTGTTCGCAAGCTTGGAGGTGTCGGATTTGAGCTACAATCAGCTGTCTGGGGAATTGCCCGGATTTGATTTTGCTTATGACCTTCAGGTTCTTAGGCTCAGCAACAACAGGTTTTCAGGGTTTATTCCTAATGACCTATTGAAAGGAGATTCACTACTCCTAACAGAATTGGACTTGAGCAGCAACAATCTCTCAGGTTCCTTTTAAATTTGTGCTTCACATTTTCTGAAATTTTATGGAAAAAATCACAGCAAGAAGTTCTATTCAGATTTATAAATCAGTTTTTGTTAGCATGTATTATGGTTTACGATGTCTCTGACATTATAGTTTTACCCTTCAGGGCCTATAAGCATGATTCTGTCAACCACTCTACGTGTCCTTGATCTGTCCTCAAACAGGCTCATGGGCGAGCTCCCTTTGCTAACAGGAAGCTGTGCTGTTCTTGATCTGTCAAACAACCAGTTTGAAGGAAATTTAACAAAAACGATCAAGTGGGAAAACATTGAGTATCTTGATCTCAGCCAGAACCGTTTGACAGGTTCAATTCCTGAAGTGATCCCGCAATTTTTGCGCTTAAATTTTCTCAATCTCTCCCGTAATTCTCTTGGTGGCTCGCTTCCTAGAATTATTATGCATTATCCAAAGCTTAGAGTCCTGGATCTCAGTTCCAACCAATTTGAAGGACCTCTCTTGGCTGATTTACTAACTTTGCCTACCTTGCAAGAGCTCTATCTTGAAAATAATTCACTCGATGGTGCTATTGAATTTTCTCTTCCTTCTAATAGTAAATCCAATCTTCGGGTTCTTGATCTTTCACACAATCAGCTTAATGGCTATTTTCCTGATCAATTTGGGTCACTGACTGCTCTTCAAGTGCTGGATCTTGCTAGGAACAATTTTTCTGGTTCCCTCCCAACTTCCATGGCTGACCTGGCATCAATAACCTCATTAGATTTATCCCAAAATGATTTCACAGGTCCCTTACCTAACAATTTGTCTGCCACTCTGACAAGCTTTAATGTTTCTTATAATGATCTTTCTGGAGTTGTTCCAGAAAACCTGATATCATTCCCTACTTCTTCTTTCTTTCCCGGAAACAGCAGATTAAGTCTTCCAGGTGGAGCTGCTGGACCAACCAGTCCAGCTGAAAAGTTTAGGAGGAAACCAATGAACACAATTGTCAAGGTGGTAGTCATAATCTCTTGTGTGATTGCAGTGATAATTCTCATCATGCTTGCTATCTTCATCCATTATGTCCGCATATCAAGGAGACCTCCACCAGATGATGTCACAAATAAGCCTATCCATAGGCACACTCCTGTAAACCCCTCTGGTACTGGCGGAGCAGGCAGTGGTGTGTCGTTGGTTGTTTCAGCTGAGGACCTTGTGGCATCTCGGAAAGGTTCATCATCTGAGATTATGAGCACTGATGAGAAAATGGCTGCTGTAACTGGCTTCTCACCATCAAAGCATGGCCATTTATCTTGGTCTCCAGCATCTGGTGATTCATTCCCTGCTGAAACCCTTGCAAGACTAGATGTAAGATCTCCAGATCGATTGGTTGGTGAACTCCATTTTCTTGATGACACAATGGTATTGACACCTGAGGAGCTTTCAAGGGCACCAGCTGAAGTGTTGGGAAGGAGCAGTCATGGAACTTCATATAGGGCAACACTAGATAATGGAATTTTCTTAACCGTGAAATGGTTAAGAGAAGGGGTCGCAAAACCGAAAAAAGAGTTTGCTAAGGAAGCGAAAAAATTCGCAAACATTAGGCATCCAAATGTGGTGGGTTTGAGAGGCTACTACTGGGGTCCCACACAGCATGAGAAGCTCATTCTTTCAGATTATATCTCACCTGGAAGTCTTGCAAGCTTTCTTTATGGTAAATTCTTGGCTTGTAGCTTTTCAATTCGTACTTAACCATAACCATAGTTTCAGCTACTACCTGCATTCTAGAAGAATGAAAAATAATCAAATATAGGAAACAGAAAGAAAAAAAATGCCAATTATTACATGTTATGATTTTTGATATGCACATTTGAGGTCTATTCCAAGTATTTTTATATACTTGAAATCTTTCAATGGGGACCTGAGTTGAGTCATAGAAATTTTAAAAATAAAATGTTTGCCAAGTCAAAATCATGCCAAAGAAGTATGTATTTCAGAAGGCAATAAGTTGAGAGTATCCTTCTATACTTTTCCTCTTCACAATAGTAATTGCAATTTGAATTATATTATCAAGCATGATGTGGAAAAAAGTGCTGAAATATGGTTACTCATCATCTATTATTTACCTGTTTGTACCATAACTTCTAAGCTATTTCACAAACTCTAAGGAGTGCAATTAATAAACTATTCTTCATAACTTCTAATGGGCAGATATTTGACTTGATTCATGGAGTTTTATGAATTGTTAAATTTCATCTTACCATTGGAGCTTTTCCCAAAAACAAATCAATGAATTGGAATTCCTCAACCATGTACAACATCATTAACAAACTAGGTTATTTTTCTTAGGCAGAGATGTGAGTTGAGCATCCTAATCCCCATTGGTACCTGTCCGTTGGGCATGTTGCTGACTTGGTAATTGCCAAGCCACTAAACACACCTTTTACCCTTTGTGTTTCAGACACAAGATCAATTGCTTTGTATACATGGAAAGAAGCTTGTTGGTGATAGGAAGCAACACAGCATGCTTTGCTATTAGATTTTTGCTTTCTCATAAGTTGAAATCATTTTATTTTACTTTACTGGACTTAAACTGCAACCTTTCTTAGCGATTAACAAAGCGTTGTTGTTAGACCTGTACACTAATTCACTATGGATATGCTGATTTATCTGGGGGCATTTATATGGGTGCAGTCCTTAATATACGTGGCAGACATTGGTATACTGACATGGCTTTCATTTTCCTTTTTGCTATCCCCAAATTTCAGACCGACCGGGAAGAAAAGGCCCCCCATTAACCTGGGATCAGAAGCTCAAAATAGCAGTTGATATTGCCCGTGGCCTGAACTATCTCCATTTTGACCGTGCTGTTCCACATGGTAACTTGAAAGCAACAAATGTGTTGCTTGATGGGCCTGATCTAAATGCACGTGTTGCAGATTATTGCCTCCATCGATTAATGACTCAGGCTGGGACCATTGAGCAGATACTAGATGCTGGGGTCTTAGGTTATCGTGCACCAGAGTTGGCTGCATCCAAGAAGCCACTTCCCTCGTTTAAGTCAGATGTCTATGCCTTTGGGGTACTGTTGTTGGAACTCTTAACTGGCAGATGTGCGGGTGATGTTATATCTGGGGAAGATGGCGGGGTAGATTTGACAGATTGGGTGCGGTTGAGGGTGGCAGAAGGTCGTGGCTCCGAATGCTTTGATCCTACATTGATTCCAGAATCAGGCAATCCAGCAGTCGAAAGGGGAATGAAGGAGGTCCTAGGAATAGCTCTACGGTGCATAAGGTCTGTCTCCGAGAGGCCAGGTATCAAGGCCATATATGAAGATCTTTCATCTATATAGTTTCCTATCCCCCCCCCCGGGCGGCTCTTCCCCACTATTCCCAGGACCCTCCGGCGCTTCACTCTGCACAGATACCTATGTTGCTGTGATCCGCATCGGTTGGAGCTGAAGTTTTGTCAGGCTTTAATATCTCATTAGCGCCTTCTTTTCCAGGTTCTTTGGCTTTCGGGGTTTAGTGTTTTCATCTAACTGTATTAACCGTCGAAAAAAAAAACCAAAAAAAAAAAAAAGGAGCCTCCTTTTCAACATTTGCAGATGTCTGTTCTTCTGGTGTCACTTTTGCTAGCTACTTAAATGATGTTGCGGTTATCTCTCCTTGAATGGCTCATTGGATACTACTGGAATTCTGCGTATTTCTTCTTCGAAGAAATAATTGTCTGTTCCATTTCTGATACTCTAATCATCTTTTCGTGCCATATAGTGATTTTATTATTATTATTATTATTTATTATTTATTTTTGTTTTACAAGAGGTAAATCTCATGCCACCATTTTTGTGGTTCGATTGGTGACAAATCTCATACAGCATTGCATCTTCGCAAGCAAGCCACCCCACGAGCTAATGCGACAATTTGGGTTGACCCGTCGACCCTAAATAGCTTGTTGGATTGACCCAAGTCTGACCCCGAAATTTCAAGCCTAATTTAATTTCGAGAGCTTATATTTAGTCATTTTATTTCTTGGAGATGGTATACACACTATTTAATAGATGTGTGAATATAGTATAATTATATTATGTAAATGAGATTTAGTATGATATAAATGATATTTAATATCATATATAATTGAAATTTTATAAAAATAAAATAAATATTTATATAAAGTTTGTGTAATAATTATCATTAATTAATTAATTTATGCAGTATTAAATGTTATATAATATAATCTAAATTGTATTTGATCTTAAATAAAAAAATGTATAATTTTATTAAATTGTAAATTTATTGTCTTATTTTGGTAATTGATGATCTAATTGTATTTTCTTTAGATTTGCATCAAAAATTTGTGTATGTGTAACTAAATCTTTTCAAGGATGAAAATAAAAAAGATTTCGTGTAACGAGAGGGACACTTTAAGAAGCATGTAGACATCTAGGCACCTATAAATGAGGTAAATTTTTTTTTTATTTTTTTTAAAAAAATGAATAATTACACTTATTACATGCCTCGTGGCTTATAGTAGACCCCAAAAAAAAAAAAAAAACCTTTGTTGGCGACTAGCTGAAAGTATTTTTTTTATTAAAATGTGCTATAATACAAAAATTTAAAACTAAATTAAATTTAAAAGAATATATGCTGTGTCATCATTCAAACTGATGCTTCGAAGAGTCGTTTTACGTCTTCACATAAAAAGAGCAAAAGGGTAATATAATATGTGCATGACTCAAGTGATTTTAGCAGGACAAAGCTTTGTTCAACTGGAAAAGTGTGTGAGACTGAGAGTTTCCCCATGGCAGGAGGAGCGCTCTTTTCTCTCATCAAAAGCAAACCTTCTTTGTTCCAATATGCTTCAACTCACAGGTTCTTTTCCTCACAAGTTTCATCCCAACTTCAGTTTGAGGTAACCCCTTTTCTTATCTTTCTTTCCTTTTTCTTTCTGTCTTTTTCTTTAGTTTTTATGTTGAGAGTTTGGCTAATGGAGTACTACTCTCATGACTGAAATTGGGTTGGTGAAAGATGGTCAGCTAATGAACCACACCGTTAAAACTCACTGGGATTGACATTGAGTCTCGATGCATAAATGATTCCTCAATTTCCCATTTGATTTGAGACAAAGTACTTTCGACTTTCCAATGAAGAACTCCATTTTTTTTGAAGAATGACGATTGAATGCTATTATTTCATTCTCATTTGGACTCTTGATTGAATGGTTCCGTCTATTTTTTACCAGGTTTCAGTAAGAAGTGGAATTTGAAGAGCTAACATATTGTTTAGAACTTTCTCATATGTGGTTCTAATAAAAATTTGGCACTTTGTGAGGCTATAATAAGAGACCATGTTTCCAGGAATTGTTGCAAAGTCTTATGTGATTTGTTTTGTTGCGTGTGTTCTTCAACTGTGTGTTGTTCCCATCTTCAAAACCATATAGTGCGCGGAAATGACTCAAAAGACTTGTAGGTTAGAGGAAGGGGAAAGAGAAGGAGCCCCTACCAGGTAGTTGATCACTAGGCTACTGACCTGTCACTAGTGAAATTTTACATAGAAGAGAGTAGACAGGCTGTAATTATTATTATTATTATTTTTTTTTTACTTTTTTGTGAATTTAGTTTTGGTGGATGTGCAATCCATGTATGTATTTCATCTTTGAATTAGAGGAAATTAATAGCCTGAGGTGTTTATTTTTGTTCTTTGGAAGCCTCATCACTGGTATAATCCAAAGCACGGACCATTAAAAACATGCACTGAACTACAGTTGTAATTATTTGAGAGAGATAAATTTGGAAGCAAAATAAAACATTGGTGCACTGATAGGAGAAATGGGGCAAGCAGACAAGTGAAGATTACAAGATTTCCTTTGATGAGTCAAACTGGTTGTAATGGAATTGAACTTGTAAGGTTTGAAACCAGTGCTTTTCAAGAACTTTGTTGGACATGGAGTATGCCAATAGATGTTCTATCCTACGATGGTATTACTGAACGAGACAAAATAACCATTAAATGGGAGTAGAGCCAATGTGTTTCATTCTGATGGCAGCATTTTTGGGGAACTCTTGTAGACAAGAAAGAACTATTTTTTAACTCCTGTGGCTATTCATGCCAATTAGTGTACAAATGAACTGCTTAAAGCCCATAACTGCTCTTTAGATGAATGATGGGATAGTTTTCTGTTTGTGTCAGAACTTAGAAGTATATCACTTCTTGTTATATGTCTTCTTTTACCATTATGGTATGTTACTGTTGCATTTTATCTCAATTTTGATTGCATCTTCTTACTTTTTAATTGATTGATGTATTACAGAGTGTTGGATTCGTTGGGCTGGGAAATATGGGTTCCAGAATGGCAAACAACCTTATTAAGGCCGGATACAATGTTGTGGTCCATGACATGTAAGGCATCCGCCTTTTTCTCGCTTATCTTCCACGACTTCATTATTTCCTCATGAAGGTGAATAACTATGGGGTTAACCATCTGAGTTTTCCAGATTGTGATTTAACTCAGATGATAAAAAAAATGAAAAAGATAATGAAAGTGCTACATTTTTTTATTGAAACTAATTCTTCTATGTCATAGTTAGAGTTTAACAGTTTAGGCTTCAGAGATTGCAGCATGTTTATCTCTAAAGCTAGAATCAATTGACCAATTCGTTTGTATTTTTCAGAAACAGTAACATTTTGAAGCTGTTCTCAGACAAAGGGGTTCCAACAAAACGAACACCATTTGAAGTTGCAGAAGCAAGTGATGTTGTAATTACAATGTTGCCTTCATCTTCTCATGTCAGTATTACAGTTCCATCTGGCCTTTATATTGATATTTGTGTTCTAAGCTGTTTGTGTTTGTTGTTTCCTCATTTGATTTTTCATGGTGCTCTTACTTGTAAAGGTATTTACTAGCAAAAAACCTAGATAGAGGCTTTGCTTCATTTCTCAACCATATTCCCTTCACTGTAATGCATTGTGTCGCATACAGTCTGAAGGGATAAGTTTTGTTTTAAATAAGGGAGTCAGATTGGCTTTCTTGATTTCCGGAGAAAAAGTTGGTTTTACGGTAGAAAATTCAATGTTCCTAGTGATCCAATTTTGCAATCCGTTTATCGCCATTTCAATGTGTGGAGTTGGTTTTACAGTATTGGATGCTCTGAACGCTTTCTTCTTTTGTGTCATGACCTCTTTTCCACTTGGACAAGGTGAAAAGGTTAAAAAAAGAAAAAAAAAGAGGATATGATTTTCGATGATCCTTGAATGAGCGCATCTGATGATCATGTTCCTGTATCCATGTGCAAAATATATCTACAAGTGCCTGTTCTTGTATGTTCTGAGTGCTCAGATGTCTCAATAACCTTGTAGAACTTCTAAAAAGTTCATTTTGTAAATTTTTACTTTTAGTTTTGACTCCACTTGTTGCCTTTCTGAAACTGTCAAGCTAAATTACGCAGGTATTGGATGTATACACTGGATCGAATGGCTTGCTTCATCGGGGAAATCTCCTGAGACCGCATTTGTTAATAGACTCTTCTACTATTGACCCTCAAACATCAAGAAAGCTTTCTTTAGCTGTATCTAAGTGTATATTAAAAGAAAAGAAAGGTATTGATTTGTCGAATTATAGTGCTGATCAAACTGCATTTTCAGTACAATTTTCATTTACAAGTTTGCACAAAACTATTTATTCCTGTACCACTGATTGGGTGATGTGAAAATCATTCCTCAAGTGTATCTGTGATTACTCATTGCAACTTTAGTGTGTATTTGTTTGATTACGTTAGGTGAATCATCACGTGGAGATGAGTGTCAACCATTGCTGTGTGACCTGTTTGCTTTCTCGTCCATCCACCCATGCAGCAAATTACGAGTTGGTCATTGGCTTTTTTGTTCTCGTCCATTCTTTTACTGCCTTTCTTTTGTTAGCCTGTTCTTTATGCACCTTGCTTCAAAGAATGCCTGGCTTCTTTGGTGGATGTTTTGAGTGAGCTCCACCATTTCTTGAGGTTGGTCATATATTCTTATGACAATTAAGGCAAAGGGGATTTGCTTAAATAAACATACATTTTTAGCTTTATTATACTCATGAGATGTGATTCGTTAGAATTTTTTTTCCCCAATTGAACTTCTTTTCTTGGTGACATATAAAAGCTGGTAATTTTCATTGTGTCTAAGGCTTTACATGTAAAAGTCATTCTCATTCCAAGGATATGGTTGCGTATTGTTGGACCACACCGTCCAAGAATCAGTTGTACTCTTCAGATGTTTTTGGATCCTGCCATCAAGCTTTTGTTTTTTCTTTTTTTTCTTTAAGATGAATTCGTTTGCTTCAGAAACTCAGCAACTACTTTCCCTCTATTCTTTTCCCCTTCCACTGCTTATGTTTTGTAGGAGACAGGCCAGTTTTATTCCTGTGCATCATCCTCTAAATGTGGATCCCGTAATCATGCCTCAAAATATGTCAGACTTGACTGTGTTTCTTGATCTCAAAGTAATAGCATCTTCGTCTTGCCCCCTGTTCTCTTTTGGCAAATACCCAATAATAGCTTCTTATTCTTTTGTGCAGGTTATTTTGAGAAACCTGTCATGTTGGATGCTCCTGTATCTGGAGGGGTTCTTGCTGCAGATGCTGGTACACTCACTTTTATGGTATCATTTCTCCTCTGACCTCTAATAAAGGAATGCTTTTTTTCGATATCATGATGTATCCTTCTTTGGCAAACAGCTGGGGAATTTCTTTTCTTTTATTTCTTTTTCTCTTTCCTTGTTTTCACATGTGTTAAAATGACCAAATTGATCCAAGTAAGCAAAGAAGCTAAAAGTTTCCAGGCCTTTTTTCAATTGGCTATGAACTTCTTGAGCCAAGGCCTACTTTTTCTTGTGCTCTTTATGGTGGTAGCATAGTAGTGGTGTGGACTTCATTTACCGGGTTTTGTTTTAAGATCAGAAGAATGGCAGAACAATTCCCACATAGGTGTGGCATTAATTTTTTCACCATGAGAGCTGCATAGCAGGTTTTGAGCAACAAAGCCCATTGCATCTAACAAGAAACTTGGTGGATCCTTTTTCCACCCAACAATCATTCCCAGGCCAAGCCAGATGACAAGCAGCACCCTGTTAGTTAAACCATGAATATGCTGGAACAATCTTAGATCTTTTTGATCAACTGATTATCCTTTTTAACATTGAAATATTCTGACTGTAATAACCAAAGCACCTTGGACAGACTCATATTGCATTGAATTTTTTGACCTATTAGTACAGATGCCTGATAGTTCATAGGTGTGGAAATAATGGTATCAAAGGAACAAAATCTCTTAGGTATGCTATTGCAATTTTTTGTTATTTAGTTCAATTCATGAATGTTTTACTGTCCAGGTTGGTGGTTCTGAGGACACTTATCTGGCTGCCAAACCCTTGTTCCTGGCAATGGGCAGAAATGCAATTTACTGTGGTGGAGCAGGAAATGGCTCAGTATGTTCTGACAAAGCCTTAAAACATAATGCTTTGAAGTTTTCTTTTAGTCACCTTTTCACTACTAAGTGCTTGCATTCATCTTTTTGTGTGATATTATGATAAAGCACATGTGGTTGGTTATTCAGGAGAACTCGGATTCAATACATGTGCATGGAACAGCTTTTCATTGTCATTACTGAAAATTTTGGGCTACACCTTGCAATACTTTTCCTAGTGGACGGGAAAATAAGTCTTGCTTACAAATTTTCAGAACTTGGGTTGACACTGGAACACAAAACATCAATTTTTCTAGTGAGTTGTGATAATGTGGTTGTCTATCAGCTGTGATCCACTGATTTTATTTTATTTTATTTTATTTTTTTTGCGCTCAGCAATGGTCAAGACAGATTCTGCATTGTGATACTGTTATTACAATTTTTGAGAAAGTACCCGATCTTAGGTTTCTGTTTCTCTCAAGGGGAGTTCTGTTGGAGGGGTAAGGGTGTTTTGCATGTGCTGATTCTTCTTTTTCCAGTTATTTAGAGCATGCCTATACTTCCTCTTAATAATAATTCTCTATTTTGAAAAAAAAAGAAAAAATGGAAAACATCCATAATATATTCATTGGGAAAGGATTATGTGTCTATGGACTTATGTGCAAGGTACTGGTTGTATGGTGGTCATTATCTTTTGTAGAAGTGAAAATGGTGTGCCGACGGTTTGCCATGAGAAAGTGGTGAAACGTAGATTTTGTGGTGCTGAAAAGTCATTCCAAGACACAGGACTGTATCGATGATGCAATCCTAACGTTTTTGTATGAAGACATGAGCATAAGCAACCCCAACAAATTGAATCCAGTTTATATTTATGTTTGTTTGCATTTCCTGATAAAATATGTGCCAGGACCATGGTTGCATGGTTGCAAATAGAAATTTGGTTTTCTTATATTTTTGTTCCACATTTAACCGAACTACACTTATTTCTTATTTAATTTTAGGTATACCTAGATATAGGGAGCCCAATATGCCTCCCAGTAGTTAACTTGGTTGAAACAGCCATGTATTATATTCTGCCATCCAACTGACATATCTACAAACAAACCAGACAAGTTGGGCTCTCATGCAGCTAACCTAAAAAGTTAGAGGTTTTCTTGGATCTGTCTTTCTGACCAGGTGTATTTTTCTTTCCTTAAAATTATCTAGTCTTAGATATTTTAAGAGGGAGGCTGTTCTATGACCTTCAGGTCACAATAGAATGATGTTATCCTTACACCAAAACCTACCCTTCACATTACAAATTCTTTAAAATGCAAAATTGGTGAATGCATAAAAAATGTGGTCATTTTTGGACACATTTCAAGAAGAATTTCTCTGATTCTTCTCTGCTTAAAAAATTCAGATCATGTGACCACATGGAATCTAATGTAAAAGTTTTGTTTGGCCTTGGAATCCACTTTTGAGCATCTAATTTGTCACCCAGGCAGCAAAGATTTGCAATAATTTGGCAATGGGTGTGAGCATGGCTGGGGTATCAGAAGCTCTTGCTCTTGGTCAATCCCTTGGAATTACTGCCACTGCACTAACAAGGATCCTTAACTCTTCAAGTGCTCGATGTTGGAGTAGGTATGCAGCTTCTTTACTGTATAAATGTCATAAAAACTAATAGTCCTTGTTCAAGAAGCAACACAGAGAGCAAAGCCTTTGGGACATGAAGATTTCATACTTGTGCAGAGGGACCATTATGTGTAACTAACAATTTAGATGCTGACCAATTGAAGAATGAAAAGCTTCTTTGTAATTCAAAACTATTTGGTGTGCAAAGTCTTTGCTCATCTCCTTGTTTTCTTACAATGGGGATCTGTTTTAATTTCCTTTCCAGCAGTTAGTTATGGTATTTGGATACACTACTATTCTGTGCGGTGAAAAATGGACTAGATTACCAGAGCGTTTTATGCTATCAGACAGAACCTCTCACTTTTCAGTACTGTTCAAGATGAATAAATATGCCCTATATTGAGAGTTATTCTCACTAATGTTCTGGTGATATTTGCTGCTCAAATGTTTTATGAGAAAGAAATGACACAACATGGCAGTGACACTTACAACCCAGTTCCTGGAGTGATGGAAGGTGTGCCTGCTTCAAAGAATTATGATGGTGGATTTGCAACTAAATTCATGGTCAGTAGTTTGAGCAGGATTGCTTTTCTTTTTATTCTCTTGATTCTTATGCTGATTTTCCTCGTTCATTCTTAACCCACGTCCTTTCATGAGTTTGACTTCATGATGTTGGAATGTGGCTGATCCTTGAGCCAGAGGATCTATCTTCAATGAAATTTCATGTTCGAGAGGCATAGGAACTGGGCCAAGATTATGCTGTAATTATATTTCCCTCTCTTTGTCTCTCTCTTTCTCTCAAGGCTCAATGACCACGCATTTCATGTAATGCAGGCTAAAGACTTGAACTTTGCTGCAGCATCAGCAAAAGAAGTCAGTCTTAGATATCCCCTTGCATCCCAAGCCCGAGATATGTAAGCCCCCTTTCTTGCGTGATTTAACTGCGTGGGTGACAGTGCTTTGTTCATGTCGTTTCACATGCAGTGTCCTTTTCCATTTTCTCAGCTAAGGTGAACTTTTCCATCGTACACAAAGAAATGAGCGAACTTTATGTTTCCAAACTAAAATTGAAATTTGAGAAGATTCTCGGTACATTACTGCTGTAATGTTTTCTTGAAGATTTGAACCATTATTCTCATGTGCAAGTTTCCATTCCAGCAATCCATATTCTCTGGTTCAAGCTTTTTGTTATTTTCATGAAGTCCTACGTGCAACAAATACATCTTATATTCTTATTGTCATTTCCATCCCATATGTTGGATGTACTGTATACCGATCAGCTAAATGACTCTTGCAGATACCAAGAGCTTTGCGAGGAAGGTCATGACTCCGAGGACTTCTCTTGCGTTTTCCGTTATTATTACTCTGGGAAGGATGAGGTCTAGCTTGCCAATGCAAGGCATTTGAAACCTTAGCTTCATTTATGTTGAACTATTTGTCTGGAGAGCACCGAGTCTTTGTTTTTGTAGGCTGAAGTCAGTGTTATCTCTGTAATCAAAGAAATGCTAACAGTGATATTCCATAGCACTTGCATAAGGACAGTGACAAGGGCACTGACATCATGTTTATTGTTTGCAATTTATACCTGACATTTTTGCAAGAATTCTTGGGTTATTTTCGTCCGAAAATTCTAATTATCTCGACCCCAAACTATGAATATAATGTGATTCTCCAAAAATCTGGTGTCACCAACCAAGAAGAAAATCCAGACGAGAGAAAAGCTAGTCACAGTGTTACAAGTTCCTTAACCATGACCATACGTCTGAGAGGACTAGGTAGCAGTTCAGCCTCACTGGGCACCCAAACTAGCCGAAAGGCACAACTAATGGCGGTTCTGCAGATGTGGGAATTGGGATTTGCTTCTCAAATTACTGTCCTTAGGAGGGAAATCCCACTAAAGGAAGATGGTCTTCCAGAAAATGGAAATGAAAGGCAACATTGTAAAATTATAGAGGAGTGGAACAGAGGCAATATGCCAGAGTTTTCTGTTGTAAGTACATATTTCAGACTCTATAGTAGAAGAGCCTTCTGCATTGGGACGACTCTTTTTCAGTTAAGTATATGCTAATATTTTTCTAACCCACGGTGAGTAGAGGCTTTTAGAGTCCATTTCTATGGAGGTATATATTTAAATGCTTCCTCTCTCTCGCTGAATATTTCTAGTGGCAAACTTCCACATGCAAATTCTCAGAATGCCGTTGAAGCCTAGCTGATATATGCATGCCAAAGTTTGATCCCAGTTTCAGGTGTAGCTAAGATTCAATCACTGGTCAATAGCTAAGCTAGTTAATGCCCACATAAGTTTGGAGGAATACTCACAAATTGCCTTTCAATGTTTCCAAGCACTCGATCACAGAAAAAAAAAAAAAAAATCACGAAGAGCTCTATCCAATCTCGAATTACACCGGAGATGAAAAAAGGAGCTGAGAAAATTGAAGTAAGTTTCATCTAAATGAGAGCAAAACATGGGACAAAAATTACTATAATATTGAAAAAAAAAAAAAAGAGTTTATGGGTCTTAACACCACATTTTATCCAAGATTTTAAAACTTTAATTTATGGGTCTTTGTCATATAGACGTTGCTTTACTTCTTTATTTCTTTCCAAACTGAGACAATTGCCTCAATCCACCCTTACAACTCCAACATTTTTATGCTGATTTATTTTTATATAGCCATATATTAATTAACTGAAACCTTTTTTTTTTTTTTTAAATATTTCTCGAACTCCCCTGAATTCTCATAACGACTGACACTACGTCCAATTTTATGTCTGTAGGTATGATCAGTTCAGATGCCTCAAGGCTAAGTGTTTTGGCCACGTAGAACTTGAGAGTGCATACGTGGATTCCCCGTGTACGTGCAGGGATAATTCATTTGCACATCTCCACATGGTAAGAAAGATGCTTCGTTGCCAGAGAACTCTCAATTCTGGTTGTGAATATGCCAACAATTGTCACAACCAAAGTTCTTAAATTAAACCGTGGCTATAACTCACTGTGTCCAAAAAGGCTTACCTTCACATGGGGTCCTGACGAATACGATATAACAAGGAAATTTCAGTGTACGAAATTCTTTTATTACTCTAAAATGGCTGCTCTCATTGTTTTTGTGATCCAATCCCTGGCCCTCTCATCCTTTGCTCTGGCCTATGATCCAAGCCCACTCCAAGATTTCTGTGTGGCGAACCCCAATGGCGGAGGTAGGGAGCAACGTTATTGAACAATATACAAATTCCCTGCCTTTTTTTTTTTTTTTTCTTTGCACACTACGCAAGTCTCGTATATTAGAAACGCTCTTTATCTGTGTCCAATAGTCTTGTTCATTTAGTCCATCTTATTTCTGACTACATGTATCAATCAACCAACCATTCTCGTTCTCTCTCTCTCTCTCTCTCTCTTGTTGTGAGATGTTCAATCTATTGGTACCTCTCTTTCTTTTTCTCTCTCTGGTTATTATTATTATTTTTTTTATAAATTAGCAGATGACACTTCAAGCCTGCTTTATATATTCAAATTACAGCCGGCATACATATACAAATATGCATAGAACAAGTCAACTCCCATTAGAAGTAATGCATCACTCCAAAACATGTCCTGATGCTTCTTCTTTAAACAATTTGAATAAACAAGTTTCTTGTAAAGATTCTTGCAATGGGATGACATGTTCATTCAGTTAATAATTAATTAACGTTAGTTTGATTAAGCTTCACTTATCTCTTCCATTTTCCAGCCTATATAAACTCATCAAGACTAACGGATGTTCACAACCCAAAATTTCAGTGCCAGAGCCTGTCAGTTGATGCACAATAGTTAATACGCTTCTCGCTCAAGATTTGCATTGAGAGCTTGCATACTCTAAAATGGCTGCTCTCATTGTTTTTGTGATAGGATCCCTGGGCCTCTCATCCTTTGCTCTGGCCTATGATCCAAGCCCACTCCAAGATTTCTGTGTGGCGAACCCCAATGGTAGAGGTAGGGAGCAACGTTATTGAACCGTATACAAATTCCCTCTGTTTGTTTTTTATTTTTTTCTTTGCACAGTATGCAAGTCTCGTATTTAAGAAGCCCTGTTTATCATTGTTCAATAGTCTCGTCCATTTAGTCCATCTTATTTCTGACTACATGTATCAACCAACCAACCATTCTCGTTGGTTCTCTCTCTCTGTTTTTTTCTTTTTTTTGTGAGATGGGGTCTGACACTATATTTTCATGACAGTGTTGGTGAATGGAAATGCTTGCAAGGACCCCAGCAAAGTTGTAGCTGATGATTTCTTCTTCAGTGGGCTTCACATGGCTGGCAACACATCAAATGCAGTGGGTTTTAAAGCCACCCTAGCGAGTGCAGCACAAATACCAGGACTCAACACTCTCGGCATCTCTCTTGTCCGCCTGGATTACGCAGCATGGGGAGGAATCAATCCTCCTCACACTCACCCCCGCCACCGAAATCTTTATCGTCCTCAAAGGCACCATTGAAGTTGGATTAGTCACGTCGAACCCCGAAAACCGTCTGGTCGCAAAGGTTTTGAAGAAGGGTGATGTGTTCGTGTTCCCCATTGGCCTAGTTCACTATCAGAGAAATGTAGGGAGTAGCAATGTCGTTGCGCTGGCAGCTTTGAGCAGCCAAAATCCTGGTGCCATCACAGTTGCCAGTGCAGTGTTTGGTTCTACGCCAGCCATTCCAAAAGACGTTCTGGTCAAGGCTTTCCAATTGGACGTGAACACTGTTAAGTACTTGCGATCAAAGTTCTAGCTAGGCAGCACATTGCAATTACACGTATGTGCGCAGGCGCATGCATAGAGAAAGCTTGCGTCTCATTGTTTCTTGTGATTCACCATTACTATTATTATTATTATTATTGTTATGTATGCTTCGTCTGAAAAAAGTTGATTTGTTTTGATTTTGAGAGATTTCTACAACGTTATGGTTTCTTTTGTACTAGTCTTTTGCAACAACTATTAAGATATTTGAGCGTTTTAATGCCTTTTGAATGGTCTTCTCCACTCTATTTGTCATATTTGTTTTCAGAAAGCCCCTTGTAATCGCATAAGCCGTTTTTATCGCCCTCCCTCATCTCCTCTTTTTCGTGCAAACAACGATGGAGTATGATGGAGGCGAGTGTTGTATAACAGGATATGAAATTATTTTATTGCGATTAAAAATAATCAAAGAGCAAGAGAGAGAGAGGGGCCTCAGATGCTTTCTGCATTTGAGTCGATACTAGCATTATGCCCAATTGATGTAACTGAAAGTACCCAAGGCTCCTCACCCACCCTGCCCACAATTGAGTTGCAAACTGTTCCTAGAAGATGGCCCGATTTGGTTGAGCTTGAAGAAGCAAACAATCCACTAGTGAGGGGCCTTCCTGAAGCTGGTGCCGAGCATTCAACAGAGGAAGATGAATGAAGAATATATTGCAATATGTTCTCAATGCTTTCTGATTTTGACCTTCAAGAGTTGCCGTTGAAACTTTTTCCTATTTGAGATTGAACTGAAAATAAATGTGCAGATATGGGATGTTTCTCTCATTTTGGTTTGCCATTCCTGGCTATGTGAAATTTAAACTAGCAAATAAATGAGACTTGAAAATTGGCTTCTGCTTCAAAGCTCCATGATCTCAATCCATTCTTGATCACTCCTCATTACTAGGCTTCAAAGCCGTTAACATAATTCATGGAAGTAGGTTTAATAATTCAATCTGAAAAAAATACCCATTACAACTGTTATACAATCAAATAATTAAAAAAGAAAATTGTCAATGCTTTACAGTAACTGGTGTTTTGAAGTTTTAAATGTCATATTTATGTATCATCTTTCTTTTCTTTTGTGTTTCTTAGTCTACCATCTTTCTTCTTAGAAATTCGAAGGATCATGCTGAGAATCATTATTATACAGGCTATATATTCAGAATATACAATGCACACCAAAAAACCATACTGAATAAAAATGTTAATAGTCTGCTTAAATTCTTGTGGTCTCGTTGCAAAATAAAAGTTCCAAAAACGAAAAAACAAAAAAACAAAAAAAAAAAAAGAAGTGGGCCAGAAGAATAATTTCCAAAAATTACCAAAAAAAAAACAGTTTTTGTACCAAAAAAATCCATCGACATAACTTTTTGGACCGAATGACCCGAATTTTAAATATTTCATCAAATACCTATTTTAATATGTTCAAATACAAGAAAACACATTAAAGAAAAAAAAGCACTTCTTATGTTACTAACTAAAAATATTCTTGATAGACAAAAATTAAACAAAGAAGAAACAAATAGTATATTGATGGAATTGGTTCTTAAATTTCTCTCTTCTATTTTTTTTTTCTTTAATATTTGTTCTTTCTCTCTCTCTCTCTCTCTCTCTAATTTATTTTTTAATTTTTGTGAACAAAAATTTCCTTTTATATTTTCTTTTGTATAAAAGCTTGATAGTTATAAAAAAAAAAATAAAGAAAACCACAAGGTTTTCAATTAATTTTCTTAAATAAAAAAAATGGAGAAAGGCCTAATTTTTTCACTAATATCCAACAAAAAAAAAATAAGGCAGGATAGAAAAGAGAAAAAAGCCAAATAAACAGTAACTCAAATTTCAACGGCTAGTTACTATAAAAAACGGCTAGTTTCTCTTTTCCACTTTCACTTTCCTTTCGATCTGGATCCCCCAATCATCACGTCCATTTCTCTCTCTCAATCTTCTCTCACTTTCCCGCAGAAGATTCTCGGTAAACAAACATGATCCTAGTTGCTACCTTCATCAAAAAGTAGACTTCTTTCTGCTTTTGGAACCACTTTCTTGAAAATTCAATCAAAGGGTCTCTCTCTCTCCTTCTCTGTCACTGTTCCGCAACCAAGCAGGGTTATAATTGCTACCCTCATCAAAAAGTTGAATTCTTTCTGTTAGAAAAAGGATTTTATCGATAATTGAAGAAAAGGGTTCCAAGATTGTTAAGAATGTGGTCCAACGCCGAGGTAAATGTCCGGCCGAGGGCCTTCCGCACGCCGCCAGCGACATGGGGATCGACGCATTCTCCTGGGCATCAGATGCCCATGTCGGAGAGAAAAAGGGTAACCCCTGGATGCAAACGTGATCTCTTCCATGTGATTCACAAGGTTCCAGCCGGTGATTCCCCGTACGTCAGGGCTAAACGCGTTCAGGTTTGGAAATGGTGGTTCTTTTCTTGTTTAATTTTGAGTGGTTTCTTTGAATTCCTTTTTATGCTCACTTTTTGCTTCCTGAAGAGCGTGCGATCGGAGCCTTCAGTTTCTTGCATTCCTCCTGGCTGTTTCTTTTTTTTTTTTGTTTAAATAAGGGAAAAAAAAAGGACAGAATGATTAACATTGAATTCTGATTTTATCGGTTGTAATGTGGGTTGTTTGAGAAATTTTTCATTCACAAAGATCCATTCTTTCTTTTTCATATCTGATTTTATCCCTTGTAGATGTATTTCAAGTTTCGATTTAATGGTCTTTTTGGGTGTCAGATTAGAAGTTGAAGTCTTAGGCTTGATTCTACGAGTTCTTAACATCAAGTGGAATAACATCTTCAAGCTAAGAAAATTATCTCTTTATATTTTTTTCCTTCAGTTGTTTAATTCGAATATAGTGCCTTGCAAACCTCAATTAAATTCTGGATTAAAGCTTTGTTGTTGCTGCTGTTGTCGTCGCTGTTGTAGCACCTTGCAATATAATTGATTTTTCCCCTCGGATATTTTGTGGATAATTTTGGTTCGTAGAGTTTGTTTATGTTCAAAGTTCTTTTTTTTTTTTTTTTTTTTTTGGGGTTATGTTAAATATTCTGTTATTAGTTTTTCAACTTGATCCCATTTCCCAAAAAGAAAAAAAACGGTTTTTGGGATCTTCAGGAAACTTTTTGGGCACTTTTTATGTTATTCTGATCCTAGTTCTTACTGGCAGTTGATAGAGAAGGATCCAAGCAGAGCCATTTCACTGTTCTGGGCTGCCATAAATGTTGGAGACCGAGTGGATAGTGCCCTGAAAGACATGGCAGTGGTTATGAAACAGTTGAATAGAGCTGATGAGGCAATCGAGGCAATCAAATCTTTTCGAAAACTTTGTCCGCCTGATTCTCAGGAATCTATCGACAATGTGCTAATTGAACTATACAAGGTAAACTAAATCACTGCTTGTTCTGTGTTTCTAGTTCGTGAACTATTACATATAGCCCACGATCTTTTTATGTGTTATCTGACGAAGATGATGTTGTGGTATAAATATTAAAAATCTTTTTGTATAGCTTTGGTCAGAGTTCTAATACTTCTTGTGGTTTTTGTGGGCCATTTGAATGGTGAAATGCAGAACTTGAAGGTTTTAATAGCATAGTTTATTGATATAAACGTATAGATATTAGATTTATTTCCAATTTGATGGAGCATGGGATGAAGATTTTCATGTGAGAAATAGGCCAAAGTGTTTTCCTCTGATATTCTGGCCGTTAACTGATTCTGCTGGCATCGAGATGTGTTTTGAGGTTGCATAGAAGAAATTATTAAGAGTTACTTGAGATTGTAAAATTTGCAACAAAGGCATTTATGAGTTTTGTCCAATAAAAAGGGCATATTTTTCAGCGCCTCTTGATTTCAATATACTGGTAAGAGCTCCGTGAGATAGGCCAACACTCCTTTGAGGAAAATGAGACCATTGCAATGGCATCATTGCTTCTAAAGTTTCACAATTGAGGGAGCAGAGAAAATGTCTGAAATGGCCTAGGAGTGTCTACACTTTGATTAGTTGGTTCTGGAAATTGAGAAATTTTGTTGAAGATATAACAGGTGTTATGGGCTTTAAAATCTAACAAATTCCAATTGCTGTGTGCTTATTTTACTATGTCTTGAGACCTGGCTTGAGCTTTTGTGATTATTTGCATTTTTTCTGGAGGCTTTAACTTTGGACCTTCACATTTCTCTATTCTCTCAGAGATCAGGAAGGATTGAGGAAGAGATCCAAATGCTTCAGCATAAGCTGAAGAACATAGAAGAAGGCATAGCTTTTGGTGGAAAAAGGACCAAGATTGCGAGATCTAATGGAAAGAAGACCCAAATAACGGTTGAACAGGAACAAGCAAGGTGATTTTCCTAATTCTTTCTCATTTATCTAGACTTTATTTGACTCTACTCTGGATGATGTAGGATACTAGGCAACTTAGCCTGGGCTTACTTGCAATGCCATAATTATGGTTTAGCAGAGCAGCATTACAGGTAAGTATTTGTCCTTGACATAAATAATATGCTATGATCAATTATGTTTATCTGAAGCTTAAGGACAATCTTTTTATAAACAACACTTTTATCTGCAGGAAATCTCTGGCTTTAGAACCAGATAACAACAGGCAGTGTAACTTGGCCATCTGCCTGATGCATATGAACAGAATCCCGGAAGCAAAATCTTTGCTTCAAGCTGTAAGAGCTTCGTGTGAAAGAGGACAAATGGATGATTGTTATGCTAAATCATACGAACGTGCTTCTCAGACTCTTTCTGAATTTGAGTCAATAATGGCATTGAAGTCAACTGACCAAAATGACGATACCCAACAATTCTTACCTTTGCCAATCACCATTCAGTTGAAAGAAAATTCTAGCTTCGAGAATGAAGGTCACCATTATGATTTTAAGTTCAGAAGTTCCCAGGATTCGCTCAGTGGACGGTATGAAGAGAAAGAGAGCAACTTCTTTGAATCTAATAACAAGAGTTCGAAATATGTTCCTCCTGGATTGAGATGTTCACAGTCCTCTCTGCATTCAACAGTTGATAATAACTGGAGGAAAGGTTCCTGCTCTCTGACCTCGTGTGAAATGCCTCATTATGCCAGTAGCATAAAGGCGGAAATTTTGACGAGCTCAATTGGGAAAACATTAGGTTCTGCAAACAATAAAGGTCTTACTTCTCCAGCACCTGTCCTATACACTCAACCTAGAAGATGGGAAGATATGAATAATGTAGGATGGGGTGCCGCTGAGAGAAGTGTAAGGTGGGGAGAGAATGTGCTAACCCACACAATAAGGGATCTCAACGGAGAACTACTGGATCCAACTGACGAAAAGTCAGAAGTTTCACCTGCTGATGGAAATTGGACAAGAGGATCAAGGAGAGTGGTTACTGGACTGGAAAATCGCAGGACAAGGACCTCTTGGGGATATGATAGCATTCATGGAAACAATACAGAGATGATAGGGCCTACGAACTGCCACAGGAATGCTTGGGAAAATGATGGCCAGAGGAAACCTGCCATGTTTACACAAGAACAGGACATTTCTGTTGACAATGCAGGAGCATTGGAAGCTTCTTCTGAGGGTCTAAGTGATAGGAGTTCTGGTGCCACCGTTGCCAGAAATATGGAATCTGCAGGTACCGTTGGGGACAACAGCAATCTGAGTAAGCCTTCTAGAAAGAGTTGGGCTGATATAGCCGAAGAAGAAGAAGAAGAAGAGGAGGAATTACTAAGCAGAGAAAGTGTCTTTGATGGCCAATTTTGTGGAGTGGAGAACCTAAATTCCAACATAATTCCTGAAAACACCCGTCCAATGACTCAGATAGAAACCTTGAGCCAAAAGATGGGAGCATTTTATTTTAAAGGCGAATATGGCGCTTCTAGGAACACTGTTTCATCATCAAATAATCCCACAGCGAGGCGTTCTTTGAGTTTCGAAACCGGTGAGGAGGGTGTAGATTCAAAGAGAAAGAAGAACAGGCTGCCGGTCTTCAGGGACATAACCCCTACCCCGGAAAGTCCATCAGCTTGAAAGTGAAAATCGTACAGGGTGTTTTTTTTTTGCTTTTTCCTGATTTTGACTTGTTATTTTTCTTGCTATGCAGCTGCTTGAGAAATTACTGTTGAATCAAAGGCATGTATATGTGTGATTACTTGGGAATTATTTTACCTGGTTTAGATACTGTACAGAGATTATATAGCTCTCTCATGATGATGTTGAAGTGAAAATGCATGTGATGTGCAGATGCAGGGTGTTTCCTGGTTTTTGATTTGTATTCTCTTACATCATCAAACCCATGTATATTTGTGATTGCTTGGCATTTTTTTTGGCCTGGTATAGTTAACTGTACAAGTGAAATAATATTCCACAAAGCTTGTATATCAGCTTCTTAACAGCTTTTGGAGGTGTAATTATCTGAATGTCCTATGTGAACATGAAATTTTTTTCAATGCAACTCAGACATATGATTTTCAGAATATAGCAGTAAACTTCTTTTTAAGTAATAATTTACTGTTTGTAATTAAGATAAAATTTTAATAAAATAAAAAATAAAAAATATTTTTATATAATTATATTACATAAAAAATAAAAAATTAATAAGAATATTTTATATATATCAATAATAATTTTTGAGAGTATAATTATAAAGACATTATAAAATATAAATTTTATATGAGGCAAATTAAATAAGTAATTTTTAAAATATAATAAGTTAATTTTATTATTATTATATTTTTCAGTAATTGTTTATATTTATAATTTAAGTAAAATTTTATTGAAATTAAAATTTTAAAAAATAATTATTTAACTTTGTTAGATGAAAGATTTAAAAAAAAGAAAAAGATTTTTTTTATCCTTTTCTTACTAAATTGTTGTAAATATCTACATTAATTTTAGTTATTATTATTTTTTTTTTTTGCTATGTAATCTAATGAAATTAGAATGTATTAAAAAAAAATAAAAATTTTACGCAAGAAGTTAACTTTCTGCGCACTAAATTATTTTAAATAAAAATTATAAATACCGTTATAATTACATTGCCTCAGATAAAAATAAATAAAAGTAATTTTTGTTTAACGTTTTTATGTTTAAAATGACAGAGAGGAATAAATATTAATAAAGAAAAATATAAATAGACGTATCTATCGACCTTTTATTTGCGAAAATTTTTAATTTTATATAGTTGAAGAAAAGCACCACAAAAGAACAACAAAAAAAGAGCGAGGAAAGACGAGAGAGTTACCAACAGAGAATCATCGCCCGCCGCCGCCGTCGCCGTTGCCGGAAGAAGAGGAGAGAATCACGGTCTCCGGCCGAGACTCTACGTCGCCGCCACGCAAACCTAAGATCGCCTCTTCCTCCATTATCTTAGGTTAACCAAAACTTTGTTTTATACTTGTTATCATAGATGCTAGTTTGTGTGTGTGCGTTGTGTAAATGTGGATTCTGATTAATCTGATTGAAGAAGGTGGTGGTGGTGGTGGTGGTGGTGGTGGTGGTGGTGGTGATGGACTTCCAGCTTCTAAGCTTGAACCGGAGCATTTCTATTGTTAAACCCCGCAGAAACTCGCAATTTCCTTCTTTTTCTATTCCAAATCGACGACGTTCAGGTATGTTTTATTCACATATGGAGGCATGGTGTGGATATTGATTTCTGTTGCAGAATAGTATGGCATTATATGTGAATATGGTGATTCTACTTGGTCATTGTATTGCTGTTTGATTTTCTGCAGTCTTCTTGTTGTATCAGGATTGTCTTTCAACAGAGTAAGGTGTGCAATGAAGTCTTATCGTTTGGCGGAACTTACTTGTGCAGAGGTCGAGGGCTTAAAATCCCGTCCTCGCATAGATTTCGCTTCGATTTTTGGCCTGGTGATCCTCAAATAGCTTTGTTACGAATGATTTGCTCTTCTTTAGTTACGACTTTTTCTTTAATCTTGCTTTGTCAAACTTTTCAGACATAGGAGCTTGATTTGTGAATTATGTTTATTCTTCAGGTGAATCCCATTGTAGATGATGTTCGCAGCAGAGGTGATGCTGCAGTTCAAGAGTTGGTGCTCTTTCTATAGTAGAAACAAATGATAATTATCACTCTACCACTTTGTTCTTTTGTTATGCCTTGCCTCCAAAGACTTTATGTAGTGAGAATTCATTTACTTTGTCAATGCAACCCTTGAACCTGAGTGGGTGGAGCAATGATTTTTTTTATGTATTCCTATTGTAGTTATACATGGAGATTTGACAAAGTTAGACTCAACAAGATAGTTGAACAAGTCTCTGAACTTCCTGATCCAAAGGTACCGTCATGAACATATCAGTCAACACTAGAATATTCTTGAAGAGGTTGTCTGTTATCTTGATAAACTAACTTAATCTTCCTTCCTTGGTCCAAAGTTCTAATTTCTTGGTTACAATTTTTTTTCAAATTTTTTCCATATCCAAGTTTGATGCAGCAGTTAGGGAAGCATTCGATGTTGCGTATGACAACATATATGCGTTTCATCTTGCTCAAAAATCAGCTGAAAAAGTTGTTGAGAACATGAAAGTAAGTTAATTACAATGCTAAATTATTTCTTTCACCTTAGTAATAATGCACATGAAGCTTAGACAAAGCTTTTTTATCATTCTATCATTTTAGGGTGTCAAATGCAAACGGGTGGCAAGGGGCATTAGTTCTGTTGGTCTCTATGTACCTGGGGGAACTGCTGTTTTACCTTCGACAGCTTTGATGCTTTCAATTGTAAGTTGATTGGACTGTGAATTGTTAGTTGCTTTGGCTTCTTGAAGGTCCTACAATATTTCTTTATTTCTTTATGTTGCCAATGCTAAGGGAGGTGAATTAAGTTTTTTTTTTTTTTCCCCCTTATCCAGCCGGCCCAGATTGCTGGGTGTAAAACAGTTGTTCTTGCAACTCCCCCAGGACAGGATGGCAGCATATGCAAGGTAATTTGTTACACTCAAAATATTCTTAGAGTAATTTAGGATATTAAAATGTTCTTGGTTACAGTCCCAATACTGACATTGATCCTAATTATGATTATATAAAAAAACCACACATCTTGAGGTGCAATGTGGCACCTATTAAAGCCATGTAGCCCTTTGGTGCTGTCCTCTCCCCTTGTTAAATACTCCAACAGGTTGGAAAATACAAGCCCGTAAATGAAATATTTGGAAGAACTTAAAGAAGAGAAATGAAGGATGGGTGGACAAGGAAAAAATTTGGTCTTCATTTAAAAATATTAATTCTTAAAGAACTGAGACATGGAAATAAAATAACAGAAAGCAACCAAAAATAGTTAAACTTGTAAATAGAAAAGTTAAACATAAAATTTTGATTAACAATAGAGACAACAAAGGTTGTAGAATCTATCCCTGAGACAGACAGTAAATGAAAATGACGGTATGCGCATTTTAATGTCTGTAGCATCAGCTGTTGTGAAAAAACTGCACTGTGAACAAAGCCATGATTGAAGTGGCATGATTTTTTTTTTCTTTTTGGTGATTTCATGAAATCAACTTTCTTTTATTGTCGTTTTTGTTTATTACAGGAGGTACTGTACTGTGCCAAGAAAGCTGGTGTCACTCACATCCTTAAAGCTGGAGGAGCTCAGGTCTGAAACTGCAGAATTTGTGACCATATCTTGCTGTGAATTCAAGAGTTTTTATGTCTCTGTGTAGAATTGGTGCTCCTGGGTTCTTATAGACTTTACTTGCAGGCCATATCTGCCATGGCTTGGGGGACAGAATCTTGCCCCAAGGTACAAATTCCTAATCTTCAAATATGCATATCCAAAGATGACAATAAAGAGATTTTAGTTGTTATTGGAAAGAAACTTGTTTCAGCTCATTTGTTTTCATAACTAAACTGCTGAATTCTTAAGGCGTTTAAGAAATCCAATTTTCAATTTTTTATTACAGGCACTTTCATTATGATTTGTAGGTTGACTAGATGCTTGGACTGGAAATCTAGTTTTTAAATCATTATGTACAATAATATAATGATACTATTGGCAGGTTGAAAAGATCTTTGGACCCGGAAATCAATATGTTACTGCTGCAAAAATGATTCTTCAGGTATGAATACTTTTTACACCTTCAGTAGCTTAACAGTCTTGCAGAAGTCACGTTAAAACTGTCGGGTATGAATGTCTTAACTGTGCTGGTTTATATAGCCTGTTTCTCTTCCTCTCTGCCCCTTCCCCTCCTCCTCAGGGGTTCTTTTAGTGCTTGTGTCTTCATTTTCCTCATTCATCTTTTTGTTGTTTTCAATAATAGAACAGTGAAGCAATGGTTTCAATTGATATGCCTGCGGGGCCTTCAGAAGTTTTAGTAATTGCTGACATGCATGCCAGTCCTGTTCACATAGCTGCAGATTTGTTGTCCCAGGTGCTATATTGTTTTAATAAAATTTTTAAATTTCACAACAATATTTGTTCTCTAGGTTGATGAAGTTCTAATTTCCAACTGAACTTTTTCATTGTCATGTGTTCAGTTTAATATTTTATGGATTTCTGCTGTTAAACTTGCTTGTGCATCCATTTATCCTGCTTGAAGAACTCTCCATTCGATAAATGTTGTTTCTATCTGAAAGGCCACCATCAATGAACATATCTGCACCAGTGAGGCCAAAGAAATGAATTTATATTTAGATGGGAATAGGTTTTTTTTCCTTCTTTTATTTTATTCTATTGTGTATATTATGACAATTATGCTTATATAGGTCATATTCATTTCACCTTATGAGTTTGCACAAAGTTATTTATGTGTTGCAAGGACTAGAGCTTAGTCAAAGGAATTCATTTTTGCTTTCATAAATCACATGGTTCAATAGTACCTCTATGTTGTGACTAAATTATCTGATTTCAGGCTGAGCATGGACCTGATAGTCAGGTTGTCCTCGTAATTGCTGGTGATGGTGTAGATCTGAAAGCTATAGAAGATGAGATCACTAGGCAGTGTGCAACTCTACCAAGAGAAGAATATGCTTTGAAGGCACTAAGCCACAGTTTCACCATCTTTGCACGTGATATGGTTGAGGTAGTTCTCTCTTTTCCTGCATGGTTGTTTGTTGCTTCAATTCCATTTTTCAGATGTTTTTTCAGGGTCAAATATTCTGTCCATTCCATCTGCTTACTTGTTGCATTGTTTCTTAAAACTTACATTTTTTATGGGTCTTTCAGGCAATCTCCTTCTCAAACTTATATGCACCTGAACATCTAATTGTTAATGTAAAGGATGCAGAGAAGTGGGAAGGTTTTATTGAGAATGCTGGTATGTCTCTTGCAATTCGCATTATTGTATTCCTTGAGCCCTTTATCACACTGCTTTATCGATAGCTTTTTATCACCTTTGATGCTGTTGTACTTACTGCTATGGATCTAAAATGTTAGTGAGCTATTTAGGTTATTTGGAACTGTTGCTACAACTACAATTTTTTCCCCAAACTCGTGGTTTAAGTTCACAATTCCTTTTATATATCAATTGAAAACAAGTCATGAGAAATAAATTCCACCAATTTTCATTGCTACGGAACAAGGAGTCGGTAAACAAACTGTACAATTGTTTTCTGCAGGTTCTGTGTTCTTAGGCCAGTGGACTCCGGAGAGTGTGGGAGACTATGCAAGTGGGACCAACCACGTCCTTCCAACCTATGGATATGCACGGATGTACGGTGGAGTTTCCTTGGATTCGTTCGTGAAGTACATGACTGTACAGTCATTGACAGAGGAAGGTCTAAGCAAGCTTGGTCCATATGTGGCAACCATGGCTGAGGTTGAAGGACTAGAAGCCCACAAGAGGGCCGTAACTCTTAGACTCAAGGACATTGAAGCAAGGCAAGTTCCCAAGCTGAAATAGCAGGCGCCAATTTTTCATATTTAGTCTCGTTCTGGGTGACATTCCTGGCCTACTGTCTTCACAAAAACGTTCACCTGTTGTTGTTGTACCACTTGCGCCAATAGGCTGCGGTTTTCCTCATTGGAGTGGTCATGAATTAACCTCTGGAAGTCTCCGTTGGCCCTGGAAATTTTCTTTAATCTTGAAGTGAAGGAGGATCAAAGCCAACCACTAAATTTAGACGTGGAATGGAGGGGATTCTTGGGGAAAGGAATGTGAGTTTAATCATAGAAGATAATAGTTGCCCCTGTTCATTTTGAATTGATCTTAGCCATTTGTTTTTACTCTGAGGCTAGACTAATTTGTGCAAGCATGTTTGTTTCACCATTTTTGTTGGGTGCTCGTGCATATCAGTGATATTGTCATAGAGAATCCTGCATTTTCTAGAAAATCAGGAAATAACATTAAAAGTCGAAAAATTAGAATGAAAATCAGAAAATAATCGCTTTAATGTAATTATAAATCTCTTATTAAATTCGCGTTATAATTTATGGACAAGAGTGATGACTGACTGAACCAAAAGGAAATAAGTTGAAAGAATATAAGTTTCAAACTGAAATACAATAAATATGAGGTGAGAATTTAATCATCTAACCATGACGTTATGGAGACTCGAGTTTTGATGTAGTTCCTCCAAATGTTTGAGCAGGGATTCATGGCCAAATCCAACTTCTTTTTTATTATTATTATTATTATTATTATTATTTGGCTGTTTTCAGATCGCCGTGCCAGAAAGTTTGTCTCTGAAGCTTTGGAGTATGAATAGAGTTGAACCTAACCTAGAGGTACACACCGTGCCATGAACAAGTATTGGACTTTTTTAATTCATGATTTTTAATTGGTGGCCAAAGCTGGATGTATTATTATTATTATTATTATTATTTAGGCCCGTTGGACAATAAGGTTAAAAAAAATACAGAGTAGCTCTCCTATTTCTCATACAAAGTAGTCTTTAATTGCCGATGTTATTTTTGTGTTCTTCCCAAGTCACAATTGGAACGATAGAGGGGATAAAGAGTGGGAGACAACCGAGCTGGTTGCAAAGAAGCTTATGAAAACAAGTTGATTAGATAGAAAGAAATTTAAGTAGCAAGATGGAGAAGACCATTCAAAAGGCGTTAAAACACTCAAATCTTAATAGAATCGAGAAAAAGACTAATACAAAAGGAACAATAATGTTGCAGACATCTCTCAAAATCAAAACAGGTCAACTTTTTCCAGACAAAGCATACAAACATACATGTCAATAATAATGATAGTAATAATGAATCACAAAAAACAATGAGACACGCGAGCTTCTTTATACATGCGCGTGGGCGCACACGCATGTAATTGCGATGTGCTGCCTGGCTAGAACTTTGATAGCAAGTAGTTAACAGTCTTCACATCCAATTGGAAAGCCTTGGCCAGAATGTCTTTTGGAATGTCTGGTGTAGAACCAAACACTGCATTGGCAACTGTGATGGCCCCGGGATTTTGGCTGCTCAAAGCTGCCAGCGCAACTGCATCACCATTCCCTGCATTTCTCTGGTAGTGGACGAGGCCAATTGGGAACACAAACACATCACCCTTCTTCAAAACCTTTGAGATCAGACGGTTTTCGGGGTTGGACGTGACAAATCCAACCTCAATGGTGCCTTCGAGGACGATAAAGATTTCGGTGGCACGGGGGTGAGTGTGAGGAGGATTGATTCCTCCCCATGCTGCGTAATCCAGGCGGACAAGAGAGATGCCGAGAGTGTTGAGTCCCGGTACTTGTGCTGCACTCACCAGGGTTGCTGTAAACCCCACTGCATTTGATGTGTTGCCGGCCAAGTGAAGCCCTCTGAAGAAGAAATCATCAGCTGCAACTTTGCTGGGGTCCTTGCAAGCATGTCCATTCACCCACACTGTCATGAAAATATATTGTTAAGACCCCATCTCACAAAAGCAAAAAGACAAAAACGAAGAGAGAGAATGTTCGGTGGATTGATTCGTGTAGAAAATAAGATGGACTAAAATGAACACAGGTGCCGATAAAGAGTGTTCCTGGTGCACTTGACTTGTACGTACAATGCGGGATTGTGCGAAGAAAGAGAGGGGGTAATTCATTTTTTGTTCAATAAACTCTGCTCCCTTACCTCTGCCGTTGGGGTTCGCCACGCAGAAATCTTGAAGTGGGCTTGGATCATAGGCCTGCGCAATGGATGAGAGAGCCAGGAATCCTATTACAAAAACGATGAGAGCAGCCATTTTAGAGGACACGGAAGCTCTCAATCCAACTCTACGAAAAGGGAGAGCTTATAACTATTGTGCTGCGACAACTCACAGGCTCTGCCACTCAAATCTTGGGTTGTGAACATGCATTACTCTTGATGGGTTTATATAGGCTGAAAATTGGAAGAGACAAGTGAAGCTTTATTAAACCCAAATATTAATTAATTATTAACTGAATGGGCATGCCGTCCCATTGCAGGCACTTTCCAAGAAATTAGGTTATTCAAATTGCCGAAAGAAGCATCAGGACACGTTTTGTGGCGATAGATTAATTCTATTGGGAGTGCCCTGTCCCATAGATATGTGTACATGTAAGCCGGTCGAGATTTTATGATATGGACGAAAGCCTATTAGAAAAATAGTAATCAATCATGTTGATTGCGGATTGATCGCTTTGTTAATATTAAGCTAAACGTGAACATGATTATTTACATGGCATGGCCCTAATTGTTGCTAAATGAAAATGGGACAAATTCAAAGAAAAGTCACACATTTCTATTTCTAGTAAACGTTTTGATTTTCTCCTTTCTAATGTGGAATTAGCATGCATCAACCACACATTTACACTCGATATCTTGATAAGAATTTCAGTTGTCACTTATAAAAAGGAAAGAGAAGTATTAATGGAGTTTTTCTCTTTTTTTTTTTGGGGGGGGGGTCTCATTTTTTGTTTCTCAAGTCGGAAAATAGTGAAAAACCCATATGCTAATTCGTGTCGTCACCTTATATAATTTGGAAGTATATGGTCTAGTGCTTATGGACCAGGCCCCTTTTGCCGGCTAATGAGGGTCTCTGTCTCTCTATCCCTGCCATACGTGCTTTGCGTATGATGTTTATATATTGCTTTTCGATCAGCTATCCTTCCATGCCATTTAAAGTGAAATTGCTAAAGCCAAATTCTGTCCTTAAAATAACCCACGTATGCTTGCTTGCTATGGGCTGGCATTAGACTTGTTCATGAACACGGTTAGTATCTTATTTATTTATTTATTTGGTTTTTTCTTCTCTCCTTTGTTTTCCCTATCTATTGTCTATTGTCCATTGCATTTGTAATCTATGCTAAACCCTAATTTAATCTAATATTAGTTAATTAGTTATTTTGCTAAGACAAGAATACCAGGTATGTGCAATTGGCACTTCTTTTCTAATATTCTTATGTACTCTTTGGTTGATTCCCTTACTAATGCTAATTACTTCAGTGTAAGGTAGCTTTGACACCACAAAAAAAAAAAAAAAACTATTCAATGTTATTTTCTTCCAACCTCACAATCTTCTTGGCTTTATTAAGTTGCATTACTACATGATATTTGAAGGATGAGCTTTAATATAATAATATAGTTATTCTATTGAAAGTTAAAAATTATAAGTCAGAATAACAGATTTTTGAACAAAATAAGAATAACATTGCACGCATGTGAGCATTCCTCGTACCTCATAAAGAGCAAGTTTCGTGCATTGGAACTTTCTTGTCATGCAATATTTGTTAGATTAGTTGCATTTTGGCTAATTTTATTTGCAACTGATTTGAAATTTGGATTTGAGATTTCAAATCCGCGCAACTAAACTGCAAGTCGTAGGTTTTCCGAATAACCCTGCGCTTTTGATTTGAATCAATGGAACAGGTGGATTGAGCAGTTTGACGAACACCCCCTCATCACATTATCATCAAAAGGTAAAAGAAAGATTAAAATGTAAGCTACAATCCCTACAACTTCCCTCGCAGATTGAGGTCAAAGAAAAATAAGACGCCTAAACATGTTGCCTTTTCCTGGCCTTGTTTTAAATCAGAAAAATTATCAAACACTTAAAATTGAGAATCCATTATTGAAGACTTTAGAGCACATCAGTATTCCAGGCTTGGGAATTATTTAGGGATTGTCGGCCTTAGTTCACTTAGCTTCACCAGTCGGGTAAATCGTGAATTTGGCCCAATTGACCAGTTCTTGGATCCAATTTAAGCCCACAACCCATCTTATCAATCCATTTGGCTATTTATTTTCTGATTTTGCAGCTTCGTACTCAGTACTTGTCAGACCCCAGTTCGCGTTTTGGATTGGCGTACTTGGTTCTTGGTTAGGCATCTCGCTTTGAATCTAATACTGCCTCCTCTCGCCTCACTCTCTCGTTGACCGTATCATCGAGACTCTCTCAATCTGTATTGTTAAAATATTTTTCAGATTCTTCAGCTTAATGGAGGGTTGAAGGCTGTGTTTGATTGCACGGAAGATCCATGCCGATTACCCAGAAATCTAGGATGAACAAGAGTTCCAATCCTCATATCGTATCTCCCTCTACTAAATACAAACATCATCGTTCAAATTTAAAACACAGGCAGATTCACAAAAACCCCATCTATAATACAAGGACTCAATCAATTCATAACACGGCAATCCAGTTTGACCCATCAACAACAGAAACACAATCACTTGCAGGAAGGAGAGACAAGAAGGTGCAAACTTTCATTCTGAAAATTTCAAGCTACCTCAGGCAGCAATAACTTCCTCGTCTTCCTCCTCGTACTCGTCATCGTCGGCAGTTGCATCCTGGTACTGCTGGTACTCGGCCACCAAATCATTCATGTTACTCTCGGCTTCAGTGAATTCCATCTCGTCCATGCCCTCACCAGTGTACCAATGCAAGAAAGCCTTGCGCCTGAACATGGCTGTGAATTGTTCACTAACACGCCTGAACATCTCCTGGATGGACGTTGAGTTGCCAATGAAAGTGGATGCCATCCTTAGACCCTTGGGTGGAATGTCACACACGCTGGACTTCACATTATTAGGAATCCACTCAACGAAGTATGAAGAGTTCTTGTTCTGGACATTTATCATTTGTTCATCAACCTCTTTAGTGCTCATCTTACCACGGAACATGGCTGAAGCAGTTAGATAGCGACCATGACGTGGGTCAGCAGCACACATCATATTCTTGGCATCCCACATCTGTTGGGTGAGTTCAGGCACAGTCAATGCACGATACTGCTGGGACCCTCTTGAAGTCAATGGTGCAAAACCAACCATGAAGAAGTGGAGACGAGGGAATGGAATGAGGTTAACTGCAAGCTTCCGAAGGTCAGAGTTCAGCTGTCCAGGGAAGCGGAGGCAGCAAGTCACACCACTCATGGTAGCAGAAATGAGATGATTCAGATCACCAACTGGAACACAAGGCACAATGTTCAGATTATGAGCCTTCTGTCACATGCACTTCCATTCCGTATTATTACAGTATAACACTTGTTAATTTATATTTGGGAGAAAAGTGAAAAAAATTGCATGAATGGAAGAAAGGGATGCACATCTTGTAGACAGTAAGTGGATTAAACATGCCATTTCATCTTTATTTATGAGGATATAGACTACAAGAGGAAAGGACCTAACTACCAACGAGGAAAAAGACTCATAAGCAACTCGTACCATCTTAACCACCAATGAAAAGGACTAGTGAGCAACTTTGTGCACACGATATGAAGAAGAAACATAAACACTATTATCCAATTGCTATTGTCGCCCTTTTTTAACTTTTGAGAGGCACTAGATGGTTAAATAAAATAAATAAATAAAGAGCAGATATATGTTCCAAGAAAATCAGAATTTCAGATTCAACTCTATCTATTATACTATTAGGGTATTGTAAGTTTGCTTACAAGTGGGAGTTGCAAGTTTGAGGGTGCGGAAGCAAATATCATACAAAGCCTCGTTGTCCAAAACCATGCATTCGTCTGCATTCTCCACAAGTTGATGGACAGAAAGAGTGGCATTGTATGGCTCCACAACTGTGTCAGATACTTTAGGAGAAGGAAAGACTGAAAATGTCAACATCATACGATCAGGATACTCCTCCCTGATCTTGGAAATAAGAAGAGTTCCCATGCCAGAACCAGTCCCTCCACCCAAGGAATGGCAAACTTGGAATCCTAAAGAGAAAAAAACAAATATACGCTGAGTCATTCTTGTAACTGGCTTATGCCAATGTAGTTCTACATAAGAGGCAAGACAAGTAGGTCATAATATCGAAACCTAAAAGCCAATTCAGATAAAACACCATTGTTAAGAAATCAGTCCATTCACATAAACACAATTAAATAAATCAATTATTAAGATCTTAAGAGCAATGCTAACATAAATTAAATCCAGAAAACAGGTTAAACAGACAGCTAATCCCACTTCATCAAAGCCCCACATCCTGCATTACAAACAAGCCTCGTTTTGAAATAAACTTGAAACCCAATAAATTTCAATCATCCTAGATGCACATTCAGGTTTCACAGAAAACAAAATTATAAAAAAACAAAAACTTGCTAGACGAAAAAGATTAAGTAAACAAAAATGTTTATTTCATAGAACCGAGACCAAAAAATCCATTTTCCATCCAATGCCATTCTTATCAAAATTGGAGAACGTAGAATTCAAATCAGATAAATGAATATGAAAAACATAACTACATATCACAAGGGTAAGACTGAGTATCTCCCAATGTGCATATACATCCGCGCAGGCACACGCGCACGCACACGCACACGCACACGCACACACGCACACACATATATATCAATAACCACAAGTCAAATGCAATCAATCATGCTAGCACTGAGACAATTTGACCACAATTCATATAAAACCCGAATCACAAACCCCATCGATGCAGGATAAAGAAAAAATAACAAAGCTAACCAAACAATAATCGCGACAAACATATCAAAGATCCAACAAAAACAACCAACCGAAACAAAGAAACGCGGGGGAAGATGAGGAAGAAGAACCCATTGATTACCCTGCAAGCAATCGCAGTTCTCGGCCTCCTTCCTGACGACGTCGAGAACAGCATCGATCAACTCGGCCCCCTCGGTGTAATGGCCCTTAGCCCAGTTGTTCCCAGCACCGGACTGTCCGAAAACGAAGTTGTCGGGGCGGAAAATCTGGCCGAAAGGCCCGGATCTGACGGAATCCATGGTGCCCGGCTCCAGATCCATGAGGATGGCGCGTGGGACGTAGCGGCCGCCGCTTGCCTCGTTGTAATAGACATTGATACGCTCAAGCTGGAGATCGGACTCGCCGCTGTACTTGCCGGTGTGGTCGATGCCGTGCTCGTCGCAGATCACTTCCCAGAACTTGGCTCCGATCTGGTTCCCGCATTGCCCTCCCTGAATGTGCAGGATTTCTCTCATTTTTCTTTCCTGGTTTCTCGGGAAAACGAGAGAAAGTTTGCTTTTCTTATTTTGTTTTTTTCCTTTGTTAGAGGTATTTGCCGTCGTTCGGTGGGGACTACAACAGGCAGATGCGTGCGACTTACGCTCTTGACTTGCTGTACCAGGTTGGGCTTTCCTTTTCCTTCTTTTTCTTTTTTTTTTTTTCCTTTAAATCTTATTTTTAAATTTTGCTTTGATTTTTTAAATAAAATGTCAACATCAATCGTTGAAATACAAAAATTTAGTTATTATCTCGCATAAATTTTTCGTATTTAATTCAAATTTAAAATTTTATAATTATTATAATCCAACGTTCAATTAAAAAAAAAAACTGAGGCATGCAAGCGGTCGAGCCCATGTGGATTTTTTCTCTTTAAGATGAAATAAACAAAATAAAACATACAAATTTCGTTAATGTGTGGCTTTTTTTTTTTTTTAGGATTTTTATTTGGTGTGGGTGTGAGTTGTTGGGGGGGGGTCTGGAAGAAAATTTAAAAGATGGGTTTTTTGTGGGGTGGATTTTTTTTTTTTGGTTGGCTGCAATTTCCCACTGGTTTGGTTGGTGAGATTGATGTAATGAAAATTTAAAAGATCAACTATCCATTATTATTATTATTATTATTATTATTATTATGCAAAACAAATTAATAACAAAAAATAAAAAAAAATATCTAATCCATAGGGCAATCTCAATCAAAATACCAGATCTCTAAGCCCATCAATTCTAGGGGGATGATACAATCTGAGTTTAGGGGAACTGCAGATAACAGAAATTGACAGGTTTGGGGTTCTAATTGGGAGTTTCAAGAAATATTGCCCCACCAAAGAAAGAAAGATGAGTGCTTGAGATGAATTTACAATTTTTCTTGAAAATAAATAAAAAATACGTATGCGGAATGACAACCCTTTTGCCCAACTTGCTTTGATTGCCAAAAAAATTGAAATGATAGGGTGGGTGCAAAAGAGACATTTCAAGGTGGGTGTGGGTTGATTTTCTTTTTCTTTTTTTTTAAGTTTTTCTCTCTCTCTCTCTCTCTCTCTGTTTTTTTTTTTTTTGTTTTTTCATTTGTCAGAAGAAATACGATTTGCCTTTGAAATTGCGGTTCCCTGTATAGTGCAATTAACTTTATTTATTTATTTATTTTTCCATTTTTAAATATATATTAATATTTTTTTTTTTTAGTGTAACATTACTGGTCACCGTATAATGGATTCCAATCTTCCAAAGAGCACCCAATTAATGAAAGTTGTCCTCCAACCTAATTATCATTTAGAAGCCACTGAATTTCTCTTCGGTATGCTATTTTTATTGCTAATTTGATTGAAAAATAAATAAATAAATAAATATATATATTTAAATACATGAAAAGGCTTTAAGCTTATCCTTAAATTGAAAAATAAAAATAAATAGAAAGATGATTGATGAATAATTTAAATTGTCCAACGATAATTTTGGCAAACTTACAAATTGCTACTGAGGTGTTTTGCCAACGGCAGGCAACAGAGTAGAGTAGTTGCTCATCCTTGGTATGTGAATCATGATTCCTATGGAATTAGGGCAGCTTGTTTTGATTAATTGGAAGCAATCTGTCCTAATAATTGTTCATATTATTTATTTATTTATTTAAAAAAAATGCATTGTCGTTATTTTATTTATTTATTTTCATGTTAGTTTAATATTTTTTATTTTTTATTCAATTTCAGTATATTGTTAAATGAAAATTACATTTTTGGGCTTCTCAATCTGAAAAAACAAAAAAAAAAAAAAAAAAACTTAAAGACACTGTAATAATATAACGCAATAAACACGCATTAATATATAAATTATTAGATAAATTGTGTATTATTATCACGAAATCGGGCGATTAGGGCTCCTCTTAGACCGAAGGAAACCAAACAAAAAAAAAGAAAAGAAAAAACAAAAACCCTAATAACGGGCCTCTGGCAAACGCCATTGGAATCGGCTTCTGCTTGTGCGTATTCACTGCACGAACCGCTCAGATTCGAAGATGACATTAGAGATCGAAGCACGAGAGTAAGTTTCAGTATCGCACAGCTCCGAAGTTGGAATCGTTTGCTCTGAATTAATTTATGTTCGTGATCTTCTTGAATTGAGAGATAAATTAGATGCGAGTTTTACATTTTTATTTATTTTTCTTATGCGGTGCTTGCAGTGTGATAAAGATAGTGCTGCAGTTCTGCAAAGAGCACTCGCTGCACCAGACGTTCCAGACGCTGCAATCGGAGTGCCAGGTCTCGCTCAACACCGTCGACAGCCTCGAGACATTCGTCGCCGACATCAACGCCGGCCGCTGGGACGCCATTCTCCCTCAAGTCTCCCAGCTCAAGCTCCCTCGCAATAAACTCGAGGACTTATACGAGCAGGTCTCTCTCTCTCTCTCTCTCTCTCTCTCTGTGTTGATTATTATTATTATTATTATTTAATACTTTCCCAGGTTTTATTTTTAAATTATTTCGATATATAATGAGCCCTCCGCTTTGCCAGTGAAACTTAGGTTGATGAACTGAAGAATGTGTTTAGTATAGTTGTTGGACTTGGAGGATTAAAAGTTATTGTTTAATGGCTATTAGCTACCTAATTACTTTATCAAATTCTTGTCTATTTTTTTGACTGCTAACTTCAGTTAGTAGTCATTGGCTGTTTCTCGCACTTGTAGCATAATAAACAAAGAAAGATTTGTTTCTGGATTGTAATGTTGCAGATTGTGTTAGAAATGATAGAACTCCGAGAATTGGACACTGCCCGTGCCATTTTGAGACAAACTCAGGTTATGGGTGTCATGAAGCAGGAGCAAGCCGAACGATACTTGCGCCTCGAGCATCTCTTAGTTAGAACCTATTTTGATCCAAATGAGGTCAGAAAAGTTGTTTTCTATGGATTGGTATTGTTCACCTATCAGTTTCTAGTGTTTGGACTGTGTTATATGATGTGCACCCACTTTATTACCATTTTTCTGTGACATACTTAGCTTCGAGGAATGGAGATTTTTTGCTTCTGCTTTTATGTTGCATTTCTTCCCTGTCAGTGTCTGCAACTGAATTGGTTTACCGTGTTTGAAATGTGGGGTTGTGGTACCCTGCACAATATCCTACTTTATGAGACAGACGCTTTGGAAGGGGGGAAAAAAAAGACAGAAGTGGTTTACTTGCATGATTGTTATGCAGAAATGGTTGTAAATTTATTTTTCCATCCATACCAACAGATAAAAAGATGATAGCATTATGTTTACTTTGGAACCTATACAAGTTGCTTCTAGCTAAAAATTAACTTGTCTAAAGAGCACTACTTTGTTCAAGTTTTCTTTCCTTTGATGTCTTTTCTTTTTCATTGTTGGATGCCTGTTGCTCTTCTTCTTGCCCTAATGTTGTCCCTCCATTCATTTAATAGAAATTTTCTTTTCTTTCTTCTTTTCCAAATCTGTGACCTGTCTTTTATTTTCAAAATCAAAAAACCTGATGCATTTGGAAGGGTCAAAAAGAAGAGAGTGAGCTTTTTTTTTGGGGGGGGGGGGCGGGGGGGTAGGTGAGGGTTGGGCCTGGAATTTTTGACCTCTTGGTTTCATGTCTGAACTTTAACCATTAGGCTAAATTTCAAGTTCCCTAGAAAGCAAGAAAAATTGGCTAGGCATCAATGATAATAACTTAACGAAATTGTCTCAACTTTTCATTGTGTTATATTCCTTTAGAATTCATGCTACCCTTTTTCTTGTCCTTTTGTTGCACTTTTTATGATGCTAGTTATCAGATGGCTGCCTACTACTCACTTATATTCCCTTATGTTAGTTGCATGAAGGCTAAATTTTATTTCATTTTGACTTTTTAATGCACTGTTGTCTGTACATAGTCAATGTTAGTGCACCATGCTTTCATAAGACTCAAGAGCCATCTGTGAATGTGACAGGCTTACCAAGATTCAACCAAGGAGAAACGCCGTGCACAGATTGCCCAAGGTTCTTCCTCGTTCCCTTCTTAATGGCTATTGCACCTGCTTCTGAAGCTTCTTTTTCCTCATTTGCTTTTAGTTGTCCTCAAATTTGAAAATTGTAACCTTAGATGTTTAAGGATCTTGAGGCTCCATTAGCATAGCCAGCTAGTTTGGGATCGAGGCTTAAATAATTGGGGCCACTTTCCAATCTTTTTTCCTTTCTAGCTTCAAGCCTTGAAATGTCTAGATCTGAATGGTCATTGCTGTAGCACGACATTATTAGTGCCAATGTTGAACAAAAAATCCATGTAATGGTAAATGGTTGGTTCTTTGGCTATTTGTTTGTTTTTAATGGGAATGGTTTGAAGTGGATAAACTAACAAGGTGGAAATAACAAAATTTTGGGAATGCTTGTGGACAGAATTAAGAAAAATTTGTAAAATAATAAACCATTGGTGGAAGATCACTTTCAAGGATGCAACAGTAGCTGGAATGGATAATTGTTTGAGTTTTCATGTACCTTTGGTGATGCAAGGCTCACTATTTTGGTGGAAATATTGCCTTTATTTTGGAGATTTTCTCAACCTTTGAGATCATATGTTTTATTCTTCATTTTCGAATGTTGAATTTTTTTGTAGAGAAATTCTCTCATTCTCTCTCTTAGTTTGGGTAAGTCATTTACAAACCTGACCTGTGAGCTGGAAATCCTGTTAGTGATCAACAGTTCCATAAAGTGGGAGATTTTGACATGTACCTTATGGGGATCAAATGAGTACCTTGTGTTACAATTGAGGAATTCTATCTGCCATTTAATGCTCTTGTTTGTTATCATATTTTCATCATAGTAATAGAGGACAATCAGTTTTGTTCTGCAGTGTGTCTGCAATTGCATATCTTGGCTGAGATTAATGATTATTTGGATTTCAGAGTGTCCTAGAATTCTTGGTGAGTATAGGTCTGCCTTCTAAATTATGTCCCTGCTTCAACCTTTATAGTTGGCTGTGAAACATCCAATTTGATGGCTCTGGAGGTACTTCTTTGTGGGAGGAAGCTTCATGGACTGCCTTGCTATTTTATTGCATTTAAAATTCTTGGGGTAGTTTTAAATATTGGGAAGTTGGATTCCATTCTCTTGTTGCGGGCTTGAGTATGCAGCAAACAAGTTACACATAGGGCTAAAAGATATACGCAGCAATCAAGCATCTAGCATAAAGATCTAAAATGTTGGTCGGGACCAGTTGCACTGTAGTTGTTATGGGAACCATTTCTGCTGATTTACATATTTTCTTTCACTTTTTCCTTCTAATTTGTAAATGAGTTTCTTCTTTTGCATTCAGCACTTGCTGCGGAGGTCAGTGTAGTTCCACCCTCACGGTTAATGGCTCTAATAGGTCAGGCGCTGAAGTGGCAACAACACCAAGGTAATTGTACTTTTATGACCCAACATTGATTTTAACGCATCAATATGCTTGGTTGTTATATTTTTTTTAATGGTTTCACATGCATGCAAAATTATGCAACGAAAGCTTCAACTTATCTCTGAAAGAATTCCTTTTTTTTTTTTTTTTCATTTCTGTAGCATTTTTTGGCATTTTTACAGCAGAGTTGTTACTTCAACTTTTTGTTGATGCATAAAATATGGCTATTTCAGGGATGCTTCCTCCAGGAACACAATTTGACTTATTTCGAGGAACAGCTGCAATGAAACAAGATGTAGAAGACATGTATCCAACAACTCTGGCACATACAATTAAGGTAGGTATTTCTATGTATGATTGTATGTTTATCGTAATTTCACTTGTGTATCTCTATGCCAATACAATATTACCAAATATCTATTAGTTGGAAGTGCTTGACAATTTTCCAAATATTTGCACATGGTTAAGTCAGAATTGCACTCGTTTTTTGTTGTAGTTAGGTAATATAACTTCATGTCTTCCCTTAGTTCTTCAAAAATGAACAACAAAAATTTTACTATTGAAGTCCCTTGAAGAACCATATATGTTACTAAGACTGACTTTCTTAATCATATAAATCTGCAAAATTGAGGTTGAAGGGCAAACCTTGATATAATGTTTAAATTATTCTATTGTGACCTAGAGTTTGTAAGTTTGAATTACAAAAACAGTCTCTTTGTAAAAACAAGGATAAGGTTGCATATCTGACCCTTCTTTGGACCCCATGGTGTTGGAGTTGTAGAAACAACCTCTCTGTGAAAACAAAGGAAAAGTTTGCATATATCTGATCCTTCCTCGAACCCTATAGTGTTGGAGTGTTGTGTTTGGGACATCATTTTTGGTGAAGTTAATATCAAACCAATTGTGTTACCAGTTTTTCATTAGCAAAGCTTTAATAACTTAGTCAAATAGTAATTATCAATTTTTTGAACTAAATATAAGTTTTATGTTGGAACCACAATTCCATTGCCATATGCTTCTCAGCTTTAAGTTATTCTTCCATTTATTTTATATGACTTCATTATGGTTCCATTTTTTATGGGTGAAGTATGGAACTTGAGTCAGGACCTATTTTTCCTGAAATTTGACTTTATCCATTAGGCTAAAGCCTTAGTTCCAAGCATAGACCATCTATTATGACTTCATAGCATGAGCTTACTATTCCTAAATCTGTTATACTGCAGTTTGGATCGAAAAGTCATGCAGAATGTGCTCGGTTTTCACCAGATGGGCAATTCCTTGTCTCATCCTCTGTGGACGGATTTATTGAGGTATCCCAGTACAAAATTTTTGTGCACGATGAGGAGTCCATGAAGGAGTCTTTAATATATCATTGATTTTGTGGTCACTGCTAGGTCTGGGACTACATAAGTGGAAAGCTTAAGAAGGATCTCCAGTATCAGGCAGATGTAAGTCCCTTACTTTTTTTGTGGTGAAGATCTCTACTTTTTGCTTCTGTGTGGAAAGAAAAGAATACCCTTTGAGTTCAGTGCACCTTCTGCCTTAACTGGCCAAATGCTTAACATTATTGCATGTTCATTGGCTGGTCTAGTTCAAACCCTCTTTCTAGCTTATACCAAAATAATGTCCTTACAGTCCCATTCAGAAGTAATGTCTAAACAAAATTTTTACAGCAACTTCAATAAATATCCTAAGCCTAGCATTTTGGGAGTCTCCTTTCATTTTAGCCTATGGCCATCACATATTTTAACCCTGTCAATCTCCTTTTGCAAGTTATTACTTTTATGAGCAATTTTCCCGAACAAGTTTTGTTGGGTAAATATGAGGACACCTTGTTTGGACAGGGACAGTGGTGTTAAGTGGTGCTATGATGAAATACATTTTCAAAACATCATACATGCACTTTTGTTTGAGTGAATGTTTGAAACATCCTGTTAGCATAAACAGGTCTGGTATACCTGGGGAAGGTTTACATCTGCCCTAAACTGAGCCAAATTGGGATTTTTTTTTTTTCTTGTTTCTTTTTTTAATACAAACCTTGGAAGTTGTACTGTTATTTATAAAGCCACATACCCAATGTATTGGGTTGACCAGAGGGGGTGAATTTGGTCATGTTACCATCCTATCAAGGCTATAACCAATGTCTCACTTTTTCATATTGCCAATGGTGTTCAGGAATACCCTTTCTACTCTTATCTTCTTCATTATAATGTTGGAATTACCTTTTGAGTTGATGCTGTGTTCTAGAATAAGTCATAAGACTGATTTATTGTTCAGCAATCTTACTGTAGAGATGGTTGCTGTGCACTTACCAAACTGTACATTTTCTCAGGAAACTTTTATGATGCATGACGATCCTGTCTTGTGTGTTGATTTCAGTCGTGACTCTGAGATGCTTGCATCTGGGTCACAAGAAGGGAAGATCAAGGTAAGATTTACTTGTAGCTTCTTGAACTTTAGTTCTGGATCATAGTTTTCCATCTATCTTTTAGATCCTACGGTTTGATTTCTACACTTTCTTATTTTGTCTTAATGACTCTGCATCTTTGTGTATCTATGTGTTTTTTTTTCAAGTGAACAGGCATCCTACTGTATAAAGCATTTACACATGTAGGAAAAAGACTTTGCTATTATTCTACATGGGAAACATAATGGCAAAATTGGACATATTTGGACTTAGTGTACATGTTTCTCCAGTTCAGATTAATTTTATCTCTTTTGACAGAATCTGTCAAAAATCTTTACTTGGAAGTTTCTTTTTTGTGATATATAAGTCATATGTGTTTTGTTCAGGTTTGGCGTATAAGAACTGGTCAATGCTTGCGCCGCCTTGAGCGTGCACATTCTCAGGGAGTCACAAGTCTTGTTTTTTCTCGTGATGGAAGTCAGCTATTAAGTACATCCTTTGATAGCACGGCCAGGTTAAATTGAATTAATTGGCAGCGTTTTGTTACATATATTATTGAGTAGTGATTTAGCTTCTTGTTTCAATGTTCTTGTTCATATCCATGTCCTTACAACAATTATTGTCTTCATTTTGTGGTTGCTGTAGAATCCATGGTTTAAAATCGGGAAAGCTGTTAAAGGAATTTCGCGGTCATGTTTCTTATGTTAATGATGCAATCTTTACCAGTGATGGAACTCGTGTTATTACTGCATCCAGTGATTGCACAGTCAAGGCATGTTAAAACATTTATATATCTTGAGTATTTTATTCTAAACTTTGTCAATGATGTGTTTATTTTGCCTTCACACTGGTAATGTTTTTCCCTTTATAGGTTTGGGATGTGAAGACCACAGATTGTATACACACATTTAGGCCACCACCTCCATTGAGGGTAATTTACCTGCTACAGTGTGCATTCTCATGGTCTCTGCTTTTGAAGTTTATATCATGCATAATGCTATTTATCTACATTGTTTTGCTTTATGCCTTCATTTTTCATTTCGATGTGCTTTGTCTTTGCAATACTAGGGAGGTGATGCTTCTGTCAACTCTGTCCATCTTTTCCCCAAAAACACAGATCACATTGTTGTGTGTAACAAGACATCATCAATATGCGTCATGACACTTCAAGGACAGGTATTTCTTTTTTCATTTGCCAAATGAATCCTATGAAATAGAATTTGTGTCTTATATTCCTCCAGTGATTGTGCCAGTACAGAATTCCTGCCAAACTGTTGAACTTGTAATTAGATGGGCCACATTTTTCTTAATTTGTTGCTGGAACAACAATAATTTAGTTTGTCCAAAGATGGGTCTGTGGGAATGTGAGCAGAGGGTGTGACGAAATGGAAGAAAAGAGTATGAGGAACGAGTACCTTCTTAAGTGGTAGGCTGCACCTACAGAAGATAAGAGAGTAAGACACCTTTGAAATGGTCTGATAGATAGCACTGGAGATTAGTTCCTAGGAGAAAGGAAGGAAGAATAAGGCATAAAATGATGTGAGGCATTAGGAGAAGGGATTAATTTCCCTACAACTTGCAAACTATTTGCTTCAGAGTTGAAGGGATGGAGGAAAAGATGGATGTAACCCACTATAATGGCTAGATTAATTGGGCTGAGTTAGGTTAAAATTGATTAACATTTTGATTTCGAATCAAAATAATGCAGGTTGTGAAGAGCTTCTCTTCTGGTAAAAGAGAAGGTGGAGATTTTGTTGCTGCTTGTGTATCACCAAAGGGAGAATGGATATACTGTGTTGGTGAGGACAGGTATGGCTGGTTAAGTCCACTTATTGATGTGGATAATGAGCATTATTGTGTCCTTTAGTTTTCACTATTTGACTTTGATTGTGGTTCTCATGAAGCTAGAACTTCTGTGCTTCTATGCTGCTTTTTTCAACCTCTCTTTTATGCTGCTGGATTTCTTTTCTTGTTGCTATGAGTGATAACTAGGAAACTTAGTTACAAACATGAGATGGACTGTTGGTGCTGCAGTGTGAATTAGTAGCAATTTTAAATTCTTTGTTTGATGTTATGATCAAAAGTACAAGTGGACTTGCAACATGAAGCCTTTATAATAATTGTGTGTTCTGCTTTGTAACAGTCTGGTTGTTTTTTTTATTTTTTGGGTCTCTGCTTTAAAAGTACATGTGTTTCCAATTTATTCTCCTTCGTGGTTTGATTTGAATGTAGAAACCAAAGAAGCATAGTCAGTTGTCTTTCCAATCCATGCTAACCTAGGTCCCAAGTTGCAAATACCAAATGGTGGAGAAGCATGGGTGTAGTTGTTAACAGTTCAGTGCACAAAGGGAGGTCCCTGATCATACACCATGGCTGTAGTCATTAAAGCATTGGTGATATGTGATGATTGAGTGCATACACAAAAAATATCCTATCAAATGACTGCAAGTTGTTATTTTCTTCAACCAAGAGAGGCATGACTACGCCTGGTTTTGCTACATAATGTGATGAATTGTGAGAGTCACTTCCAGAAAAATTATGCCTGGACAATTCTACCATATATCTTGATAATTATGAATTCACGCATTCTCTGGGTCATTTCCTACCCATGTGTAGTTGCATTTTTAAAGATCCCTTGTAGCCAGTTCCTGCTGTCCTTGTCAGTCAAGAAAACTTTGGATGCAGGTTCTGGGCGATGACTGTCTTCTAATTAGCCTTGGATGTTATTGATTGTGTAGAACTTTCAATTCTACTAGGCAATGAGACGTGGCTTTCTTATTGTGCATTCTATTTTCTGTGTTTAATTTCTATTTTACAATTGTAAAACTTTACAGCCTAATGGTGGATTTTGATGCTGAATGTTATCGTACCAGAGTGAGCAATTAGTTGCAAAAGCTTAATTTTAAATCAGTGCCAGATTTTCGGATTTTGTTGAGCGTTGAGTTTGTGTAATATCTAGGTGCACCCTGTTGTGACTTCAAGTACACTGACTTGTAGTTACACAGTATTTATGTAACCTTCTAAAATTAAGGTGCAACTCTTACAAATACAATGTGTAATTCTTAATTTTTATAGCATTACACCTTATCATTGAATTTATTACGGATGTGTTGTGTTTGTTACAACTGAATTGAATGACAAGTCATGGACTTGGAAGTTGCAGTAGATTCTCGTTAACTGTTCTGAGGTATTGTCCACAGGAATTTGTATTGCTTCAGTCATCAATCTGGTAAATTAGAGCATCTGATGAAGGTGAGTTTTCTTTGCCTATCAGGTTGCTATTTATATAATTGCCATATGCGTGTTATAAAGATAAAACTAGGTTCTGTCTTCAGCATCCTGGTAGATATAAAATTTAAAGAAGAAAAATAAATCAGGAAGAAAATGAGGGACAGACAGGACTTGAACTCTATATGGCAAGCTTTGTTCAACCTTGGGATTGGTTTACGTATGAAAATATTCCACATAGAGAAAAGCTATATTTTGATGATTTTATGAGTAAACTGCAATGAGTGGTTTTAAGCATCTTTGAAGTTGTGTGTGTGGGCATACCTCAATCTGTATCCTTGTATCACAGGGTCAATGAGCTAAATCTTTTTGCATTTGTCTTCTGCTTGGTATTGGGCTGGCAATAGTTATACCTGCTATTTAACACCTATTTTTAGCTTAGTTGTAAGGGAAAATGTGGGATTGTGTGGGTTATGCACAAGGTTTTACATTTGAATCCACTAACTTCAGTCTGCCAAGCAAGCGTAAATTGTGGTGGTGGGGGTCGTGCAAGCAACACAAAGTTTACCCCAAAATATGCTCGTGCACATCTTTTCCATGGAGGTGCAGAGTTGGTGTCTGCTGAAGTTTTTTCCCATCTGATCATCTATCTAGTTCAACGTGTGCATATACCCTCTATCTCCGTAGCAGTATGTTCTTACTTACGTTGCTTGCAGGTTCATGATAAGGATGCAATTGGTGTGACACATCATCCCCATAGAAATCTCGTTGCTACCTATGGTGAAGATTGTGTGATGAAATTATGGAAGCCTTGAGTTTCTCTTCTGCTAATCAATTCCGTGTGTTCATGATTTTTACTTTTTGTATCATTCCATAAATTTTTTCTCCCTCTTCTTAAGTTGTATTCTATTTTTGCAGCATTCTAATTATCTAACACACCCATCTATGATAGTCACCAGTCAGTGTAGCCCCTTGGATTTTCGTGTCCGCTTAGAGAATTTTGCACTAATTCATCATGCCCTAGTCTCCTCTTTCTTCTTCTTCTTATTATTATCTGTGGTTTTTATTTTTCCCTTTTTTGTCCCATTTGGCTAGAGTCAGATTTTCTAAGTAATGTTATTCATACTGACTTGGTTGTTTGATTAAGTTTTCCGAATACACTAGAAGGCATAAAAGAGGAAAGAGAGGTAGAATTAGAATAGAAAACCCTTTCAGGTACATTTTTTGTGTTTTCTGGTTAAATCAGATTTATCCGCGTTAGCTTTTAAAAGTATTTTTGCAACTTAATTGGATAACTAAATTAGGAAGAATATTAGTAAGCAAAATTCTCTAACTAATGTGTAAATTTCTAATCAAAAGTGGTTCGTATAAGTTCATGAAGTCCAAGCTATGTAATCGGCATAATTATGTGCATCGTTCCTAAAAACAATTCAGTAGCGCATATCATGGCGATTTCAATGTTTTATTGGCACCATTTTCCAGGTACCACACTACGTGTTATGTGTACAATGAAGAGTTGGAAGCAAAGCGTTTTTGGGGTTCTTGTAGGTTAATAGAATTCCACTCTTATGATTATAATTCTTGTGGTCTGACACGACTCTATTATTTGATTTATCACAATTTGAATCACCCACCTGCCCGTCATAATTAAATTTTGTGCACTATGCATTTCTCTCCAATGGTCGTGTAAAGAAAACATCGTAAACCGAAAGCGACAGTAGACAGTTAAAAATACTAGTAATTGTAAGCCCAAGGTGAAGGAATTGAATTCTGTTTGGAAATGTGTTGTATTTCTAATCAAAGGTATTCCACTCTCCAAAAGGTCTATTTTATCAGTAAAATATGTACTTAAAAGTTTTATTCCATTTTCTTCAAGTGCAACCAAAAGGAAAAAAAAAAAACAGAGGGAGAGACCACCACCATTCCCAGTCCTACCAAATATGAAACTGCATGGTGAAGCTCAAAAGGCAATTATAATTAATAATTGTGACTGTGTGCTAGTGTCAGCAGTAGAAGTATTCATCACCATGAATTGTGAAAGCAACAACATCCCTTTATTTCCGACGCAATTTCGAAGAAAGTGGCTAGCTCTGACCTTGTGCCTCGACGACAGTTATTCCTAGGAAACGTGACAAACACCTCGCCACTGAATCATGCATTATTAAAATTTGGTCCCTCCACATTTGCCCACGTGAGATGAGGCATCCAAGAAGCCATAATATCCACCTTATTCTTAGTCATTAAGTCGCAGATCTTAAGATTTTCAGCCATGCAAACAAGCTATGGGCGCGGCTACAAAAGCAGCACCTGGTTTCATCTGACTTAAAAAATTTAGTGGTAATTTAATATGATTTTATTAATTTAAATTTAAGTTTTTGAAACAATATCTTCTTCAAATAAGTAAGAATTTATAGACACGCATAATGGTATGTTTTAAATTTAATATATTGTAATTAAATATAAAAAGAATTGTTCGAGATTCTTATTATTTATTAAATAATACATTTTTAATTAAAAAAATTAAATTAAATTATTATTAGATAACTCTTAATTTAAATTATAAGAATAATTATTTCCAAATTTTTTATTTAAAAAATATATTACATTTACGGATTAAAATCAAAATTATTATTGATATTTTCATTCCATTTTTTTCTATAAAATATTTATTATTCAAATATTATTAATTTGAATAACTTTTTACACGAATAATTTGTATGAATAAATTTTAAATTTAATATTGTATTTTCAATATAAATCTTCATTCATCGATTACTAATCAAATCTACTGCTACAACATAAACACATTCGCATCCAAATTCTACCTATCATTCCACAGGCAATCGCATATCAATTCGCCTAGCAATTCTTAGATAGACAACGTGGTGGCTTTGGATACCAAAATTATTAGGAAGGTCAATTACTTGAAATCAAGTGGTAAATCGCCTCTACTTTATTTTTTTATTTTTATTATGTCTCTTAATTAAGGTATCTTCTTTTCTATTTCACTTCTTTATCAAGGCTCTCTTACTGTCCGAGATAATAGCTTAAATAATTTGTTGACGTTTTTCAAAATAGTAAACTTGAGTATGATCATTTATGCATCACTTTTTTTTCTTTTCAGTTAAAATATGTTGAGCGTTTTAATTAAAACAAATTAAATAATTTAAGGGGGGGGGGCCAACAAATCATTTACCATAAACATTTAACTTTTTAGCAAGTATTATTCCCCTCAAATTTGCTCAAAGATTACGGGGTGCTGAGCTGGAGATGGAAGGTGCCAAGCTGGCACCATGAAAGGAATCAGAGAGATGAAGGTGGTTCCAATTTTTTAGAGCCTAAAAATTAAATCGACGGCCCGGATTTTTTTCTCTCTCTCTCTCTCTCTGTTTTTTTTTTTTTTTTTCCACTACCTCGTAGCTATTTATACACAAAATATCCTGTTCATAACATGCCAGCCAGCCAGCTTCCTCTGGGCAATCATTCGCAAACGCAGAAAAACAAGGCAAAACAAAAGCCCCACAACTCTGATCCGGTTGTGGTGGTTTTGTTGAGAGAAACCCAGAAAGGAAATCTCTAAAGAAAGTTCATTTTGTGTGGATCCGACCCGCATTGCTTCTTGGTTAGCGACTTCGTAATTCTTTTTTTTTTTTTCTTTTTGAAAGAAATATATCTTTTTGTTTGTTTGTTTTTATTTTATTTTTTTTATTCTGGGTTTCATTTGTAGATCTGGGTTCTGTTGGTTATTTTTCTGACTGGAATTGTGGGTTTTGAGAGGAATTTTTTCTTTTGTTTGTGTCTGGGGGTGGTTAAGGTCTTGCTTGTTACGCACAATGCGGGTTTTGATTTCTGTTCTGTTTGGTGGTCGAGAAAATCTGTTAAATTTTTCTTTGGATTTCAATGTTGATTTAATCACTTGGGGTTGGGTTACTTTTGCTGCATTGCGTGGGTTTCTTCCCCCCCACGTTTCCGTGGTTGTGCTGAATTTTTGTTAGCTTGCTGAAAGAATGTAGGGGAAAAGAGACAGAAATGTGTGAAAATTTATGGTTACGAGAGAGAATTGTAGAAATTTCCATAAACATTCGATTCATCCGAGTTGCATTTTTCTGTTAAATTATAGTTTTAGGTGTTAGGCTCCTTCTGCATATTTTCAGTTGTCACGTGGGAATGATGAATTCATATGATAGGCTTAAATGATGGAAGACCAAAATTTATATGTCTATACATAGTTAATGATAGTGATCGGAAACTTAAGTCTGTAAGAATTGGCAGAAAGAGCGCACGGAATAAAAAGAATTTGTAGGAAACTTAGTCGTGTGGTAGGGTTACCTGAACTTTAGTTTTTTAGATCTAGGCTTCAAATCCCAGTTCCTGCAAAGCAAAAGGAATTTGCATATCATGGTCCATAAATCTCCTAGGTAGGACAAAGCTGGACTTCATATCTACATGCCAGAAGATAGTTCAATAATTTGAAGTTTGCTGTGTTCTTTTTTTTTTTTTTTTTCACTTAAAGGCATCCATAACTAAACCTGAATGAAAATTTAGGCGCCTAATGCTTTTTCATAGCAAAGAGAAATGAACACCCTTGTTGTATTTGATAGACTCTCAGTGATTTGTTGTCTTATCTGTCCCTTCTGTTGTTTGTACTTTGTGCCTCCAGTTATTGAACAAAGCACCAAGATGGTTGCACAGGGAATCACTGTTGATCTGGACAAGCCCCTTGTATTCCAGGTAAAGTTGCACTGCCTTTGTTTATGAATTAAGGCATGTAGCTGATTGTTCCAGGTATAATTAGCTTGCATTGTGGTAGTTTTTTTTTTGGCTTTCCTTGTATCCCATCTTTTGCTATTCAGACCATGCAGAATTTTTTGGGTTCAAAAGTGCATTGCAATATAATCTAATGGAATTCTAATTGGTGTTACTTTTTTTCTTTTTGTTCTCTTTTGGGCATTCCACTTTAAATGTTAATCATTCAATTATTTGCTTAATGTTCGTTTTGGTAGCTCCCATTCTTTGGCACATATAGCATGTTGTTGTCATATATGTTTACCCCACCTTTTTGGTAAAGTTACTTCTATTTATCTTCGTTATTCTCTCTACTTTACATGCCAGAACCTTTATTTTCATTTTCTTTTTTACTATTCTTTTTTTTTTCTTTCTTTGTTTTGCCAGAAGACTCTCAGTGTGATTTCAATTCTTTCTTGTTTTGTTTGTTGGCTTTTAATTTGGTTCATACTTCCATATGTTATCTGCTTTATGTTTTTCCCCATCGCAATGTGAAATTCATTTTAACCTTTATTTTCTTACTCTTATTCTGTAAGTGGCTTTAGCTTTTTGGGATTCCATTACAGGTTGGCCATCTCGGAGAAGCTTATGAGGAATGGGTCCACCAGCCTATCATAACCAAGGAAGGGCCTCGATTTTTTGAAAATGATGTTTTGGAGGTAGTGTTTCTTCTAAATAGAAATTTCAAATCTGCCTTATTGTTCATATCTAACCAATGCCTTTATGTATTTATTGGGCATCGTTTCTATATGTTAGGAATTTTATCCATTGAGAATAAGTAGCAACATTTTTTAGATATTGAATCTTCTCTTTGAACAGTTCTTGACCCGCACTGTTTGGTGGGCAATTCCAACTATTTGGCTGCCAGTTATATGCTGGTGCGTATCAATGTCTGTTCGAATGGGACACACACTTCCTGAGGTAGCTTCAATGGTTGTCTTTGGCATTTTCATATGGACTTTGATGGAGTACAGTTTGCACCGCTTCCTTTTCCACATCAAAACAAAGACTTACTGGTTTGTTTATGCTCTCTCTCTCTCTCTCCTTCTTATGGTTTCTATTTTATGCCTGCCAAATGCATGATTGTGGTTTGCTTATTTTTTTTGGTGTTTCTTTCTATTCAAGCTGCAGCATAATCCCTCTTTGTTTGTTGTTGCAGGTGGAACACTATACATTACCTTATTCATGGTTGTCATCATAAGCACCCCATGGATGGTCTAAGGCTTGTTTTTCCACCTGCTGCAACCGCCATTCTATGTGTGCCTGTATGTTATGTCTACCTTCCTCAATTCTCCTTGACATCTTGTTATCCAGTTATTGTAAAGCTATTCAAACTAGTATTACCTTTTGTGTTGTTTGGATCATACGACCATTCAATCATTTTTAGTTTAGCATGATTCTGTAAGCATAAGTTTATGGCTATGGGTGAGATGGATAAGTGTCAAGATTAGGGCATGGAAACTGTTAAAGTGCTATTGTCACTGAAAAAGATGAAAGAGGGCAGCATACATGGCAGCTGATTAAGCTTTCATATAAGAGGCTTTGTATCAGAGAAAGGCTGAGATGAAATGATACTTTTTTGGGCATACATAAGTCTGATAGAGCCTTAGGCAGGTGTTGACAGATAATAATTGCATAGTTCCCAATGGATGAGACTGTGTAATTGATTTATTTTCCAGAGGAGTGGAAGATGATGCATTAAGAAAATCTTGAAATCGATGTGCATGTCACAGCTTGTGCAGAAACCAGGAATTCTTTAGCAGAATCCAGGGATGTAGTCTTTCTTTGTATTTGCTCATGCTCAACATCAAGGCATTTTGAGTACCATGTAGGCGGTAGCAATAATTTCAACTGCATCTTCTCCTTATACTGATGGCCCCCATTGAGCTGCCTTTTTATCTTCTTTATTTTCCAGTTCTGGAACTTGTTAAAGCTTTTTGCCACTCCTTCTACTACTCCAGCATTGTTTGGAGGTGGTTTACTCGGTTATGTGACGTATGACTGCACTCATTACTACCTACACCATGGCCAGCCCAAAAGCAATGCCCCAAAGGGTCTGAAGGTAAGAATATTTTACCAATCGTTTGCTTGTCCGACTTTTATTTGTATGATAACCATTCATACTTTGACATCTCTTAGGCAGTCCTTGAGCATTAAGTTCCGCAAGGATTTTTGTTCTTAGATGATTAATTTGATGACAGACCAGGCTGCAGTATTCATATTATCGAATCGGATAAACCTAGCATTGATGCAAGGATGGGAAATATTTTTCAGTGTTTTCTTTTTCCTTGGGTATATATTTCGTCCTAATCATTGCCAACTGGTGTATTTGTTTACTATTAACACTAATACCCGTCTTGTGTGTGCTTGTTAATTATATTTATTTCTTGTGGTTTGCAGAAATATCACTTGAATCATCACTTCCGGGTTCAAGATAAAGGCTTTGGAATAACATCATCCTTATGGGATAGGGTGTTTGGAACACTTCCTCCACCATCCAAAGTTGACAACAAGAGTAGATAATGCAATTGAGAAGTTTAGAAAGCAGCATGGTTGGGGGCCATTTAAAGGCTATACATTACATCTTCATTTCAAAGCATTCCTTTTTCTGCTGTCCATTGGTTCCTAATGTGTTGATCTGAATGCTGTCTGTCTAACCAGGATGGTGGTGGAATTTATGGAGATTCCCAATTTTTGATGTGTCCTTTTCTGATGAAATCTTATGTATAAAATTAAGTTTGCATGTTAATTACTGGGTTGTGAAGGAACCCAACTGGTTCATTTGTGCTCTGCAAGCAGTAGCATGATAGCCATGAAGAATATCCATGATTAAGATCAGAGACTGTTCTGTAACACTGTACTAGATAGCAAATCTAACCCAAACTTATAAAATGTAACAATTTAGTCAGGGTAGAATTTTCTTTCCGCAACAAATATAGCATGTTGTGAAAAATATCTAGGAGAAATTAAAAACAAAGTACCGACTGGGCACCAGGTACGAGAAAGTGTTAGTAGGCCAAAGGCCCCAATCCTAACATGAAGCCTAGCCCAGGAGGAACTTAAAAATTACTAATCTATGAAGTGTTGGTGAAGTTTTCAAATTCTTAGATTTTAATTGCATTAAAGTTCAACAAAATTATCATAATTAATTTTTATTAGTTTCAAGTAACAGGAAAATGTGCAATATATATAATTTTTGTTTTTTTAAATCATGGTTTTACCATTTTTTATCATGTTAGCTTTGCGTTCACCATCAACGTTCACATACTCATTGACAGGTATAGGTACCATATCCAAAGGAGTCAATGGATTAAAACCATATACAATTTCAAAAGGAGAGTAGCTAGTAGTAGAATGAACACTCCTATTATATGCAAACTCGACATGTGGTAAACAATCTTCCCATGTTTTCAAATTCGTTCGAATAATAGTACGTAAAAGAGTAGAAAGAGTTCGATTAACCACCTCAGTCTGCCCATCAATTTGTGGATGACAAGTAGTTGAAAACAATAGCTTAGTACCTAACTTACCCCACAAAGTCTTCCAAAAGTAGCTTAAGAACTTTGTATCTCGGTCTGAAACAATGCTTCGTGGCATGCCATGCAAACACACTACTTCTCTAAAGAATAAGTCAGCCACCTTGGTTGCATCATCAGTTTTATGACATGGGATGAAGTGTGTCATCTTTGAAAATCTATCAACAACAACAAATACAGAATCCCTACCCTGTTTTGTTCGTGACAATCCCAGTACAAAGTCCATAGATAAATCAACCCAGGGATGGCTAGGTATAGGTAAAGGGGTATATAAGCCATGGGGTAAAACTCTAGATTTAGCCTGTTTGCATGTTATGCATTTCTCACATATCCTCTCAACATCTCGTTTCATGCGTGGCCAAAAGAAGTGTTCATTTAGGACATCTAGGGTTTTCCTAACTCCGAAATGACCAATTGACCACCCTCATGAGCTTCTCTTACAACTAACTCCCTTAAAGAACTCATAGGCATGCATAAACGATTTTCCCTAAATAAGAAACCTTTATGCTTATAAAACTTCTCAAAGGCTGACTTCTCACATGCTCCATACACGTTAGCAAAGTCTGGATCATTCACATATAAACCTTTAATATGTTCAAATCCTAATAAGTTTGCAATAAGTGTGGAGATAAGGGCATACCTGCGGGATAATGCATCAGCTACCACATTGTCCTTACCTTGTTTATATTTGATGTTGTAGGGAAAGGTCTCGATGAATTCAATCCACTTGCCATGTCTTTTGTTCAACTTTCCTTGTCCCTTTAAGTGCTTCAACGATTCATGGTCAGTATGGATGACAAACTCCTTGGGCCAAAGGTAATGTTGCCATGTCTCCAAAGCCCGTACCAATGCATACATTTCTTTATCATAAGTAGGATAATTAAGGCTTGCTCCACTTAGCTTTTCACTGAAGTAAGCAATTGGGCACCTTTTAGTGATTTTGTTGATTGCTCGACAATCAACACACATCCTCCAAGTCCCATCTTTCTTGGGTACAAGTAACACGGGAACAGCATATGGACTCAAGCTTTCCCTCACATATCCTTTGGAAATAAGCTCCTCAACCTACCTTTGAAGCTCTTTTGTCTCCTCAGGGTTACTCTTATATGCTGGCCGGTTAGAGATGGATGCACCTGGGATGAAATCAATTTGATGCTCAATTCCTCTATTAGGTGGCAATCCACTTGGAGTATCGTCATCAAATTCTTGCAATAGAGTAACAACAACACTAGGCAAGGATGGGTCAAACTTGTTAGTGTTAAAATAAGCCTCCTTGTACAGAAGTACGATCATAGGTTGTTTGGCATAAAATGCTCTTTTGACATCAGTCCCTTTTGCATAGAAACTTTCTCTTTTCTTCTCTTTCTCTTGTGTCGTCATGTTCTCTCCTCTTTTTTCTCTTTTATCAATCTTTCTTTTCTGTTCACTCTCATTTTTAATCCTTAATTGATCCTCATAAGCTTGTTGAGGCCATAATGGTACAAGAGTGACAGGTTTTTCATTCATTACAAAGGAATATCAGTTTTTGAAGCCATCATGCTTAACTCGCCTATCAAATTGCCATGGTTATCCGAAAAGAATATGGCCCCCATGCATAGGTACAACATCACATAAAATTTCATCACAGTACCTTCCAATAGAAAATGATATGAGCACTTGCTGATTTACCTTGACTTCACCACTCTCATTCAACCATTGCAGCTTATATGGCCTAGGATGCTTCATAGTAGGTAAATTCAGTTTCTCAACCATAGTTGTGCTAGCGACATTAGTGCAACTCCCACCATCAATAATCATACTACATACCTTATTTCTGACGAGACACCTCGTCTAAAAGATGTTATCTCGTTGCACCTCATTTTCTTCCTTTACTTGCGCATTCAATGCTCGCCTTGTGACAAGAGCTACTCCATCAACTGGATACTCTTCTCCATCACTTTCACCCTCTAATGATGGCATAGAATCATCTGATTCACTTTCAGTTTCAACTTCACCATTATCTCTCAAGATCATTGCACGCTTATTTGGACATTGAGATGCAATGTGACCCCTGCCAAAACACTTAAAACATTTAACATCTCTATTTCTACTCGGTTGGGGGTCAGAATTACCTGCCTCCTTGCTAGAACCCACATTCTTGTACTTGGCTAGCTCGGTTTTGGACTTGTAGTTGGCCATCTCGTCCCTTTTATTCCAATTTGGCTTCCAAGATGAGGCAGATCCTGAGTTCTGCCCAAATCGTGTGGAACCCTTTCGTTTGAGTTGCCTTTCAACTTTCATGGCCATGTGTACCATGTCTTTTAATTCCACATAGTGTTGCAATTCAACCACGTTTGCTATGTCCCTATTTAGCCCTTGCAAAAATCGAGCCAGGGTTGCTTCTCTATCTTCTTCTACATTTGCC
>CM034056.1:7385766-7402422 GCA_019804595.1 Bruguiera parviflora
TTTTTTGCACTTCTCTATTTTTTTTTCGAATTCTATAAATTGCCGTGATTTTTGACAGATAATAATTTGATTTCAATGACAATTACAATTGAGAAATCAGTTTTTCTTTTTTATTCTTGAGATTTAAAATTCTAATTTTAAAAAAGAACTATAAAATTGATGCGAATAAATCTAATTTAGGATTTAACAGTCTTTTAGTAAATAAATAAGCCAGTTATGATCACGTTCCCGCAACAATTCTGAAAAATATCAACTGAGACAGACTAGATCCCACGGTTCCAACTCGAACGGGAATTATGGACCACGAGCCAATTCATGGTCTATTTCTGGACGGGCCAAATTCTGGCCGTAACCAATTCATGGTTCGGTGGGTCACTTCTGGTTCCAACTCTGGTCCGCGTTCAATTAAGATTTTAGTTTGGTTTTGATTTTGTTCCAATCTGATTCTAGACTCCCTTTTTTTTTTTTTTTAATCCAAAATGAAAAGAGGAAAAAACTTAAACTATTTGCTGTGGGCCATCCTTTTTTTTATATATTTTTAAATTTTTTTCGTTACCTTTATCAATCTACAATTTGAACCATTACCAAGGAGATTGACGCAGTTTCCCACCAGTAATTTTTAATTTCCAGGGTAAGAATGAGCACAAAACGCGATAAATTCCGTCTTCCTATATTCATTACAAATGTTAGCTGAATCCAAGAACCCTAAGATTGGACCATACAATAAAATATAAATAACTGACCATGGGATTGGTGCGTAGAGCCCCAACAACTCCGCATACTTATTCCAATATTGTAGAAATAACGAGTCGCTGCGAACATTAGTATCGCAGGCACATGTAGCTCCGTGGAAAACAATGCCTAGTTATACGGGGAGTAAAATAGGCGGTAGACTTTTTTTGGTCTTTTGTTGAATCTTTTTAATTGCTCCATCAATGATTTGACAAACTAATTTTTTTTTTTTTTTCTTTCTTGGCCATGTTTCACAATACAGCTGAAAAACATGTTAACTAATGGGTTACTGTACGATCAATTTTTGCAGTCCTTTTTTTTTTCTTTTTTCATTTTTTTAGTAACAAAAATGGGTAAATAGATACCTCGAGAAGAATTGTTATGCTAAATATACAAAAAAATAATAATAATAAATTTTGGTAAAAATTATCAATTATTTGTAAAAAATCAGATATAAATTTAAGTTTACTAAAAAATTTTCTACAAATTCAAACTCATAACTCTTATACAAAACGATTCATTATTTTACCACAATTATGTAATTCATTTTCTTTTGTAATTCTCGACGTATAAGTATAAATTAATAAAAATACAAATTATTATTACTATTCTTTTTTATAATTATTATAATACTAATTTTTTTATATTCATCATAATTCTTGTAAAATACATTGTAATTATTTTTTTAATTATTTATATTAATTTCTTTTAAAATCTCTTATTGAGATTATAATTGACTTATTTATATTATTATATAAATAAATAAATAAATATTAAAACTTTTTCTTATAATTTTTTTCCTCGTTTTGGTATTAGAGTGATAATGCTTTAACATGTAGCTCTATACTTACAACCTTCATGGTTGAAAATCTCAATACTAAGGTTAATTTTATGACCTCTCAAAATAACCAAAATACCATATTGTTAAATACCAATCCCATCAATACCTTTCAAATAACCAATTTCGACATTACATCCAATCCTTTGATAACTTTTAACGTTGTCACTCAATTACCCTTCAAACTTATGCACCATTTATTACATATAAAGAGCCCAAATCATTACTCTACTTTAAGATTATGATTTAACAAGATTTATTTATTGATGATATAACTCTATGTCCACTAAATACAATTCAAGAAAATAATAGTTAGGTATTGAATGTTATTTATAAGTTATTGGTTAGACAAGAAAGTTATTGGTTAAACAAGATAGTTTCCTAAAAAATGCCATTATGGCATCAATTAATGCTTCTATTGCGCTTATTATTTCTATTACAACCTTTTTAAAGAAAGCTTGGGACAAACTTAGTGCCACTTATACTAGAATTTATGGTCTATATGGAACGCTAGTAAAAATCGTAAAAGATTCTAAACCTGTTAGAGAATACTTATGTGATATCAAAAGTATTATGAATGAACTCACTATTACTAGATTATCACTCAATAATGATGAGATAACGATTACAATTCTTAGTGGAGTAAGGTCAGAGTATAAGGAAATCAATGTAACTATATGAGCTAGAGATATACCTATCTTTTATGAAAAGTTATTTGATAATTTAATAAATTATGAGACCTTCTTAAAGTATAAAAAAGTCAAGAAAGACATAACTCTTATTCTTATAACCCAATTTAGTCAACGCAGTAAGGGTGGTTTCATAAGACTAAGAGGCAGTTCTTAACAAAATAGCATCACTAATAAGAGACCCAATTTGGTGGCCTTTAACCAAAAAATTTTCAAGCCTAACCAAAAGGAATTTTTTCAAATTTTTTGAATTTCACCGTTAGTCAAAATAAGATATAGTGTCCAATCTGTGACAAATTTAGTCACATGGCTTAGGTTTATATGTTAGGAATTTTTGATCCTTAAGGCAATTTATTAACCCAACTGTCTTAATTATATAATAGCAATTGGATTATAGATTTAGTTGCCTCACACTATATTGCTTCTGACCTACAAAATCTCTTAATTTACTCATTGTATAATGGTGCTCAAGATATATAGTGTGTGCTACAAATATTTACCACAATTTACTTTTCGTCTTTAAATTCTGCAAAACCAATAATACATTCATTGATTCTTTCCTTCTTATTTTGTTGTGAAGGATTTGAGTATAAGGGCAATACTTATATGAGGCCAAAATAATAAGAACTTATATGAATGACCATTTTTTCAATTAACTCAAGCTAAAGCCTTTACTATGTCAACACTATCTACAATTTCTCTGTAGCACTAACATCTTGATCACCTTTATCTTTGATCTTTACATCAAATTATTTTTACTTATATTTGACCTTTATCTAAAATCTCCACTTTAAATTTTTGTAATGCATATCTCTACAATAAAAGTCATAAATTTCCTTTTAATGTCTTTTCTCTCTATAGCTCTCAACCATTTGAAATAATTTACACTGATATTTAGGGACTGACTCTTATCACATCTTTTGATTAATATAGTTATTATGTAATTTTTGTGGACTACTTTATTCATTATACTTGGCTTTATCCACTTAAACAAAAAATTGCTATCACTTCAATTTTTAAGTGATTCAAAATACTAGTTAAAAATATTTTCAACTGCTTATTAAAATTACATACCCTAATAAAGGTGGGGAATATGTTGGCTTTAGTCAGTTTCTTTCTTAATAAGGTATTCAACATTTAGGCTCTCTAACTTACACTTTCCAGCATGTTGGCTTAACAGAGAGATGTCACAAACATATAATTAAGACAACTTTTATACTAATGTATAATATTTATGTTTTGCTTATATATTATAGCCTTGTATGTTAAACAATAGTATATCTTATCAATTAGATAATTACACTTACCCTGTATCATAAATCACCTTTTGAGTCACTTTTTCACATCCTTACAATTTATTAGAATATATGTGTATTTAAGTATCTTTGTTATCTTTACTTATAGGCTTACACTAAACCTAAGTTATAACCAAAGTTTTAGCCATGTGTGTTTATTTGTTATTCCAAAATTTACCATTGTTATTAGTATTTAGACCCTAAAATCAATCATATCTAATTATCTCTTTATATCCATTTTTCAAAGGACTCCTTTCTTTATACAAATCTCTCTTTAAATGTCATCTGTATTAGTCTTATCACCAAATCTCTATGGATTTTTGTCATGTCTTTAAACGCATCCCTCTCATCTCCTTTTCCTAATTCATCTTCTTTTACCTACATTGCCCCTAACCTGTCACTTTCACCACCACAACTTTCTCTATCACCTTCACCATCACACCTTATATTGTCAACTTAATCTTCCCTATTATCTTTAGTAAACATAACTACTTCATTAAGTAGTCCATTATCAGCCTCATCTAGCTTTGCTCCTAGCTCCATTTCTTCACCATCACTTACTCTTACACATATTCCACCAACAAGTATCATCATATGTTCAAAAATAAAATTTTTAAGCTTAAACCTATTTTCGATTATTTTGCTATCATAAATACATTTGATCTTACTACTTTTTTCTAAACCCAAAAACATTCCCATTCGTATAAAGCTATGCATAATGAGTTCGAGACTCTTATTTAAAACAATATTTAAAAACTAGTACCATTTGCCTTTTCATAAAATGTTGTTATTTGTAAGTGGATCTATAAAACTAAGAGGCACCTCAATGGCTTTCTTGATCATTACAAAACTCGCCTAGTAGCCAAAGGGTTTACTCAACACCTTGGGATTGATTTTCATTCTACTTACAACCCTGTGGTTAAACTTACAATTATCCGAATTATTCTCACTCTTGTTGTTTAATTTCATTAGGATCTCTAGCAACTTAACATAAATAATGCCTTTCTGTAAGGCATTCTAAAAGATAAGATTTATATGTTATAACCTCCTAATTCTACTTATCCTCAATATCCCAATCATGTATGCAAATTGAAGGAGGCCATTAATGGTTTACATTAGGCTCCTGAAGCTTAGTACCAAGAATTTCACATGTTCAAACTATATTTTGGCTCTATTGCTTCTGAGTCTAACACTTCTTTATTTGTTCTCTTTAATGGTAAAACACTTCTCTATCTTTTAGTTTATATCAATGGCATCATCGTCACTAGTAATAACATCTACCATTAATATTGTTATTTAAGCCAGGGCTTCCAGGTTCTCTCTCAAGGAATTTAGAGCACTTACTTTTTTTTCTTGGTGTTAAGGTTCTTCACATCGCCTAAGGGCTTATACTTTCCAAATGCTAGTACGTTCTTGAGCTACTTCAACAACATAACATATTGCTAATAGTATTCATAGTCCTATATCTGCCAATGAAATATTGACCCTTTATAATGACTCACCACCAATAAATGCCACTCAATATCATTAAGTAATTGGAACTCTTTAATATTTGTCTATGTTACATCTAGATATTTGCTTTGTTGTCAATTGTCTATCTCAATTTTTGCACTTTCCTTGACAAGATCATTGGTTTGTTGTAAAACATATCCTATGTTATCTCAAGCAAACAACAAATCATAGTCTCCTTTTTCGGGCTTCTTAGGTTCTCTTAACTCCATGCTTTTTTAGATACTGACGGGATTGGCAATCATAATGATTGCACCTCCATTTTAGCCTACATTGTGTTTCTTGGGGCTAATTTGATTAATTGGTCATTTAAGAAGCAATGCACTATCTTCCGCAAAAACTAACTACATGATTATTGTCTTTATTGTTACAGAGGTTAATTGGGTACACAATTTGCTACGAAAATTTCATTTCTCTTAACCTATTGCTCTAACTATTTATTTTATTGTGACAATGTTGGTACTACATACTTGTGTCAAAATCCAACTTTTCATAGTTGTATGAAGCAGTTGATTTCCACTTTGTTCACACTCAAGTCCAAAATAAAGAAGTTCAGGTGACTCATGTTTCTTCAACTAATCAACTAGCTAATTTCCTTACCAAGACTCTCACTCATGCACAACATCAACAATAATGTTTTAAAATTGGTGTCATCGATGCAATGCCTATCTTGCGAAGGCTTAATAAGGATACAACTTATTATCATTGACCTTTTTCATAATTATCATAATTCTTATCGAATAAATTACAATTATTTTTTCAAATATTTGTTTTAATTTATTAATATTTATATTTTTTTAAAATTTTCATCAAAATTACAATTATTGTATTTATATTACCATAAAAATGAATAAAAATTAAGACTTTTCCTCACAATTTGTTTCACCGTCTCAGACAACTCGGTTGTAACTTCATTAGAAAAATTTCCTACTTTTTTAATATTGTGTTGTAATTGTTTTTTATTTTTTATTTTTTTTTTCCTTTATGATAGGTGTATCCTTGTTCCCCTGAAATGGTAGAGCTTACAAGGGAGAAAAAAATTCAAAAATAAAAACAAATTTAGTGTCTGCTAAGTCACCGTGGATTTCTGCTGTCTCTTTACAATTCTGTCTTTTTCTTTTTGTTTTCTCAATTTCACATTCTGCATATAACCAAAATACACCAATCAATTCAATTAACTCCATTGAAAACGTGGATCGACTTGAAGACATTGCAAGCATTTCAATTGTCCATTCCGATCTATTGTGCACACAAAACGAGAGCCATCGCTGGTGTCCCCACTTGTCACTTTCATTCAACAAATGTGTACGAATTGCATCCCTATGGATCCCCTCCTGTTGTTATTTCAAACAAGCCCCAAATCACGATTTTTTTTTTAAACATTTGATTGAATGTTTGGCCATCCACCATAAATAGTGTTTTGCAACATTGAACAATTCTCGCGAGATGCAGACATGAAGTGCTTGTGAGGAGACCGAAAAGGACCCACCCCTTCGTGTAGATATGACCTTAATTACAATATTGGAATCTTTTTCTTTCGACCATATCGCTATTCTGTCTTTTCATTAGTGCCATCCTGTTTTTGTTGAAACTTTATCAGTCAACACGAGCACTTTAATTAATGATTTTGTACTTTATTTTCTTTTTTATTTTTTTTCGTGCACTGCTAAATTATTGCAACAACAGTAGAAAGGCATGAAGAGAATAGTCGAAGAAGAATTTTTTTTTTTTTTTCAATTTTGGCTGCTTTAAACGCATTATGGAAATTAATATTACCTTTGGAAAGGATTGGAAAAAAAAAATTGAAGCAGATATCTAAATACAAAAGGATGTGGAAATTTTAAGACTACCAAAACAGAGTTACAAGTTTAAATAAAAGTTAATGCAGCCAGCACGCATGAACATTGAGGACTTGGACAGCTTATAAAAGATGGTTGTTTGAGAGAGCAGTAATGGCAAAAGGAGGCATGAAAGCAATGGTCCGACCGACCAGTATTAAATGTTGGGTCTCCCAATTTGACTTTATGTTATTCGAAGCACAGAATTGGTTATGAAATTTAACTGACCACTCGCCTGTGTGAGGTGCGTTGAATGATACTTTACAGCAAATGGAGCTTTCAATTTGCTGTAAAGGAAAAAATATTTAAAAAAAGAAAAAGGAAAAAGAAAACAAATGGAGCTTTCAATGCCATACTTTGTCTTTTACATGCACATGCTTCGGGTGAAAAACCACTTCTCTAACCTTATATAGAAACGTTGAAATTATGAAATCGGATTCTAATGAGATTAATTCTAGTGAATTTCAGAACGTCAACATGACGATGTGAATGACGTTCGTTTGATTATATCAAAGAGATAAACCTGTTATAATGGGTGAAAATTAGCATACGATCACATTTAATATAAAAAAGTAAAATGTCACAATTCACCAGATTATGATTTTTTAAAAGTTGACGTATAATACTATAAAAATATATTTTTAGTGTATTATATTCTCACATCTAATATGAAAAAAGAGAAGATGATGTCACCGTACACAAAATTTTGACAATATAAAATTTGAACAAAACTCATATATAAATGTTTATGCTTGTTCCTAAAAGAGACTGTCCGGTGACTTGTGATTTGTGAATTAAATTTATAAAAAAAAAAAAAAACTAAGATGTCACAGTTTATGAGATTGTGATATTTTAAATTTTAATACATGATATTATAAAAAGGTGTTTTTAATGTACTAAATTCTTATGTCTAATTAAAAAAAGTAAAAAAAAAAAAGAGGATGCCACGGTGTATAAAATTTTGACACTACAAGATTTTCAAAAAACACAGACATAGAGATTTATACTTGTTTTTAAATATATAAAAAAAAATTGTTTTGTGACTTGTAACCTTCAGTTAAAAATAAAATGACATTACTATTATGGCAAGTCCTTCATTTATCTAATATCCACAAAAACACAAAAAGAAAAAAGATCGATATTCTAATTGTTGAGTACAATAGCATATTTCTTCACGACAAGTAGTTCAATTGCCAAAATCTAATTGTGATTGAAGAAAAAAAAAAGGATTTTATCGAAGTAAGAGATTACCCCATGTGACGTTAGGATTAGATCAATTATGGAGTCATCCCTAGATGCTACATTGTCTATAAGAGAGCTCCATGACTCTAGATCTCGGGACTCAACCCAAAGCAACAAGGGAGAAGAAAGGCGATGGCTTTCTCAACCTCACCCATTCTTCCAATCTTGCTTGTTCTTACTTCACCTTCATGGGTAGTTTCAGCTACTGTTAAGGATAGCTTTCTCCAATGTCTCTCGTTCAGTTCTCAGATTGTCTCTCCTTTCTCCTCTGGCTTCTACACTCCTGACAATTCTTCTTTCAGTTCTGTTTTACAATCCACAGCTCAGAACCTCAGGTACTTGTTGCCTTCAGTATCGAAACCCGAATTCATCTTCACCCCTTTGTATGAATCCCAAATCCAGGCTGCTGTGAAATGCTCAAAACAGCTTGGAATTCACCATAGAATCCGTAGTGGTGGCCATGATTATGAGGGTGTGTCTTATGCTTCTGAAATTGAAACACCCTTCATCATTCTGGACCTCGCCAGGCTGCGTTCCATCAATGTTGATATTGCTTCCAACACCGCCTGGGTGCAGGCTGGTGCTACGACTGGGGAAGTTTACTACAGAATTTCAGAGAAAAGCCCAATTCATGGCTTCCCAATGGGGCTCTGCACCAGTTTGGGCATTGGGGGCCACATTACAGGAGGTGCATATGGTTCCATGATGAGGAAGTATGGCCTTGGTGCAGACAATGTCATTGACGCTCGTATAGTGGATGTCAATGGCAGAGTTCTGGACAGAAAAGCCATGGGAGAAGATCTCTTTTGGGCAATTAGAGGTGGTGGGGGTGGCAACTTTGGCATCATTGTTGCCTGGAAGATAAAATTGGTTCCTGTGCCACCCACTGTCACAGTTTTTACAGTGACAAAGACCTTGGAGCAAGGTGCCACTAAGATCCTGTATAAATGGCAGCAGGTTGCTGATAAGCTTGTTGATGATCTCTTCATTAGGGTCCTTATAAAAGGTGCTTCTGGTGCAAGGAGAGGTCAAAAAACCTTGACAACTTCCTACAATGCCTTGTTTCTTGGTGATGCCAGTAGGCTTCTCCAGGTCATGCAGACAAGCTTTCCTGAACTGGGTTTGACCCGAAAGGATTGTATCGAAATGAGCTGGATCAAATCCATGCTGTACATTGCCGGGTACCCGAGTGACACAGCTCCTGGAGTTCTACTTCAGGGGAAGCCTTTGTTCAAAAGCTACTTTAAGGCCAAGTCAGACTACGTCAAGCAACCGATTCCTGAGACCGCGCTCGAAGGGCTATGGAAGAGGATAATGGAAGAAGATAGTGCAATGATGATATGGAATCCTTATGGTGGAATGATGAGCAGGATTCCAGAGTCTGCAATTCCATTCCCTCACAGAAAAGGTAACTTGTTCAAGATCCAGTACTTGACAAATTGGCAAGACGGTGAGAAGAACATGGCAGAGCATATGGATTGGATTAGGAAGCTTTACGATTACATGGCACCATATGTCTCAAAGTTCCCAAGGACTGCCTATGTCAATTACAGGGACTTGGATTTGGGCATGAACTCGAGGACTAACACAAGCTCCATAAAAGCAAGTGCTTGGGGTGCCGATTACTACAAGGGCAACTTCAACAGGTTGATGCAAGTAAAGACCAAGGTTGATCCAGACAACTTCTTCAGGCATGAACAGAGCATTCCACTTCTTTCCCATTCTGTGCGAACCAAAAAGGGAAGAGAAGGAGGGTGTAGGTAGAGTTTGGCTAGTGCACGGTACTTTCCCGATTGTGATTGTGCATGCGTCCAGCGTCCTTAATTTTTGAAAGTAGTTTGGCTAAGTAAGCAGAAATAAAGTAGGCAGAAATAAGAATTGATCTTTATACTTAGATTTGTGGGAAAGTTATGTCTTAGTTTCTTGAGCTGAAATAGTTTTGGTATATCATGGCTTATAGTTTGTTGTAAGCTAATACAATGGATTCTGTTTAATATCCTTGCTCTCTCACCACTAATCAATGATAGGTTAGTGTAACTACTTTCTGTTCTATGTCATGGTTTAAAGTTACTTGTTTTTTGATTAGTTTTTTTTTTTTTTTTTCATTCTTGGGAGCTTTGACAGAAATAAAAATAATTAAAGAGAGAGTTATAGTTAAAAAAAAAAAAAGTACAAATGATATTGATGGAGTCCCATGGGTTAGGTAAGAGCTTGCTTGCTAAATCAGTAGTAGTATGCTTTAACATTTTTAGTCCTTTCATTTAATCCCTTTGAAGCCCACGAAGGCATGTCTGTGAGTCTTTGGATCAGATAACTCCGTATCTGATTCAGTTGATGTGCCATGTAGCTAGAGCATTAACCAAGCAAATATTTAGCTCTCTCTCTCTCTCTCTCTCTCAATCTATTTACGGATTTAACCTATGTTTATTTAACTATATTAACAAGTCTTTTAAATTTTAATGATTGATGGCTTAATTGTTATAATTCTTTCTTGGGTAGTACTAAGAATGTAATTTTAAGTGCTCCAATTCACTCGTGTATGTGTGTTCAGATTGACAATGCACTAATCAACATCTTCTTTATCTCTAGTTTATCTAATTGTAAAATCTATAAGGGTAAAATTGTTTCAAGATTTTATATCAACGCTACATCGTGACCATTGTCTGAAAGGAAACACGCTTGCATGACACACAAGTGATTAACACAATTGGAAAAAGTTGATAAAATAATGAAAATATTAATATAATAATGTAAAAGATGAGTTAATGAATAAAGAGAATTTTTTTTTAAAAAAATTGTATTATTTTATTAATTATAGCTGCCTGTGTTCTTATAGTTACTTCCTATCTGAAATTATCACATCATTCTTTGTAATCCGAGGTTAGAGTTTAACGGCAATGTGAAATTATGAAAAATCAAACATTAGCATATTTTTAAACTTCAATAACAATAAGGTAAGATTATAAACAAGATTACACAACACCAAATGCCCCGAAAACCCTTCAGGCGGTAGGTTTTGTCCATAAGCCACCTGGGTGCAGGAGTTGGGTACAAGTTTCGTTCCACGGGCCTTGGAGCCGAATCCACACCACAGATGGGTTTAGGTAAGACCCCAGAAAAAGAGTTGAAAAATGGCCAATTGCAGCTAACTGATCAGCCATCCCGAGATATGAAAAACTAAAAATTAATAAGAAATATCGAGCGGGAATAATATTGCAGAAGGTTGACGCCATGTCTACGCCTGGCATGTGTAGCGAACTAGAGAAAATAAAAAATAAAAAATTGCAGAGTTAGGTATCTCACCTCAACAATGTGAATGTATCTTTATTTCTATCGCTTTCCCAATCTCTGAAAAAAACAAAAACAAAGGTGCATCAATCAGTCCAAGTTGAATCTGTCGAACAGATGGATTCTCTGGGATACTGCAGGCATGCCAACTTGCCCATTCCGATCCATTAGTGTTACTCAATTTGACGTCGTGTGAACCATGGCCACTTCAAATTTGGTACTGACAACGAATGCATTGTTCACACAAAGGGCGAGCCATTCTGGCATCCAACTAATTGATCGTTAGGGACTTTGCTCTACCGATAAGATTAGTTTGTTGTGACATAGATGCCACAAGTTAGAGTTATAAAAATAACACATTTGTAATATTTAAGTAAGTATACATTATCCTTGACTTGGACGGTACAGTTGAGTGAGTATAAATACAGTAACACCTAATACATTGTAATTGCAATTGTAATAATCAATAATATAATTGTGCAGTAGTATATTTTTTGATTACAAATCTAATTACCAAAATCTAATTGTGAGAGGACAAAAATAAAATTCTTATAAATGAATGGAGAAATATACCAAGGGAAGAGTTAAAATGAATTAACATAATGGGTTTTATATATATTATAAAATTATTATTTTAATTTTTTTATTAAAAAATATATTATATGTAATAACGATAATATAATATATTATTAATTATAAAATTTAATAATAATATCACATAAATTTTTAATTTTAAATTTAATTTTAGTATTTTTTTAAATAGAATGTAATATATGTTTAATAAAATACGTAATTAATTGTTAAAAATAAAATAATACACACACACACACACACACATATATATATATATATATATTATTTATTTATTTATTTATTAACCAGTAAATCCGACCATGTCAGCTCACATGACAGCACACCTGAATTCCTTTTCTCCCAACGAATCTTTTCCCTATATAGAAAATGGAGATTACCTCGTGTGACGTTGGGCTTGGCTCAGTTATAGAGTCATCACTAGATGTTGCATTGTCTATAGAATACCTACTTTACCCTTCAGCAAGGAAAAGGCAATGGCTTTCTCAGTATCTCCCATTCTTGCAATCTTGATCGTTCTTGTTTCACCTTCATGGATAATTTCAGCTAGTGTGAAGGATAGCTTTCTCTGACGTCTGTCACTGAGTTCTGAGATTTCCTCCACTTTCTCCTATGGCTTTTACACTCCTGACAATTCTTCATTCACTTCTGTTTTACAGTCCACTGCTCAAAACCTCAGGTACTTGTTGCCCTCAGTACCGAAACCCGAATTCATCTTCACCCCAAATACAGGCTGCTGTGACATGCTCAAAAAAGCTTGGAATTCACTTTAGAGTCCGCAGTGGTGAGCATGATTATGAGGGTGTCTCTTATGCTTCTGAAATTGAAACACCCTTCTTCATTTTGGACCTCTCCAGGCTGCGTTCCATCAACGTCGATATTGCTTCCAATACTGCCTGGATGCAGACTGGTGCTACAGTTGGTGAAGTCTACTACAGAATTTCAGAGAAAAGCACAATCCATGGCTGTCCAATGGGCATATGGACTAGTTTGGGCATTGGAGGGCACATTACAGGAGGTGCATAAGGTTCCATGATAAGGAAGTATGGTCTTGGTTCGGACAATGTCATTGATGCTCGTATAGTTGATGTTAATGGCAGAGTTCTGGACAGGCAAGCCATGGTTTTTGGGCAATTAGAGGAGGTGGGGACGCGGCTTTGGCATCATTGTTCCCTGGAAGATAAAACTGGTTCTTCTGCCACCAATTGTCACAGTTTTACGGTGACAAAGACCTTGGAGCAAGGTGCCACTGAGATTCTGTATAAATGGCAGCAATTCGCTGATAAACTTGATGATGATCTCTTCCTTAGGGTCTTTGTACAAGGTGCTGCTGGTGCCAGGAAAGGTTAGAAAACTGAGACAACATCCTATAATTCTTTGATCCTTGGCAATGCCAACAGACTTATCCAAGTCATGCAAATCAGCTTTCCTGAACTGGGTTTGACTCGAAACGATTGTATTGAAACAAGCTGGATCAAATCAGTTCTATACATGGCCGGGTACCCAAGTAATACATCTCCTTGAAGTTCTACTCCAAGCGAAGTCTTTGTTCAGGTATTTCTTCAAGGCCAAATCAAACTTTGTCAAGCAACCAATACCTGAAACAGCATTTGGGGGACTGTGGGAAAGGATACTGCAGGATGAGGGCGCTTTTATGACATTGACTCCTTATGGTGGCATGATGAGCAGAATTCCAGAGGCTGCAATTCCATTCCCACACAGAAAGGGCGTCTTGTTCATGGTCCACTATTGGACGAATTGGACAGATGGCGAACAGAACATGGCAAAGCATATGGATTGGATTAGGAAGCTTTACAAGTACATGACACCATATGTCTCAATGTTCCCAAGGACTGCATATGTCAATTACAGGGACTTGGTTTTGGGCATGAACTCGAGGACTAACACAAGCTTCATAAAAGCAAGTTCTTGGGGTGCCAAGTACTACAAGGGAAACTTCAACAGGTTGATGCAAGTGAAGACTAAGGTTGATCCTGACAACTTCTTCAGGCATGAACTGAACATCCCACCTCTTCCCCATTCTGTGGGAAGGAAAAAGTGGGGAAGGAAAAAGAGAAGAGGAGGAGGGAATATATAGCATTGGTTGGAGCACAATATTTTCTTGACTGGTATTGTGCATCTGCTCGCAAAAGTTTCTTTGTAAAAATCAAGTAATACGAAGTATATTTAACCCTTCTTTAAAATCACTACGTGAGAGACTCATGTACAGGATGCCCTTTCTTCTTGCTAAGTAAGCAAAAAATAAGAATTTAACGTCATGGAAGCATACCATAGCCTTAGCTTTGTGGGAAAGTGTACCGGCTTCTTGAGCTAAAATACTTGTGTTGTGCCATGGCTTAAATACTTTTTCGCTCTGTACTGATTTTCATAACTAAATCTAACTAAAGATAAAGTCAATAAAAATGGTATATTGATATAGATAGAGTTCCGAGAGTTTTATCAATAAGTTAAATAAAAAGCTTATTCTCTCACCCTCTCTCATAACTTTTGTCAAAAACAAAGGGAGAACATAGACTTAAATGGATATGAGGGAAATTTATATATATTCATGGACTTTTTTTTTTTTTTTTGGCATTTGTAAATTGTAGGCATGCAGTGTGAAAGCCTGTGTTACAGCTATTTCAGACAGGTAACGCGGGATACACCCAAATTTTTAATCTGCACTGCGCCCTTTCCCCTTTACCCTGTGCGTGGAAATTTCCTCACCCAAATTGTTAAAAGAAAAATTTAACATGAAGTGAACTTTGATATTCAACACTCGTTTCTTCCTGTGCAGGTGAAGGAAAATTCCCAATAGCAAGCGATCATTTGGAAGACCATTTTCTCACTGCCAATACGAAAGATGAGAAACCAAGTCACTGGGATAAAACCAAACTGATCCGAGATCATCCGAGACCAGCAAAATATGCAACCAATCCTACAAGATTCAGGACCAACACCATGTATTTGTGCTGCCTGGTTCCTGCTGAGCTGTGTCCTGCAATAAGAAAACAAACTCACTCACATGCATGGTCAATTCCTGATAGTTACTAATAGATTCTGGCATAAAATTGTATATACAGGTAAAAATGTAAAGTAGTCGAGGAGCAAACCCCATAAATTTGGTTTTGAGGATTAGCAGCTCAAACAAGGCAAATTCAAGTGCTAGCCAAAGAAACGATGTTTGTTGGCTAATTTTCTCGAGTATAGGGAAGGCCGCGCCAACAAATTTTGGCTCGCAGCATTGGACTTGAGTTCAGAACTGAGTCTGGAATTCAAATTTGAGTTAACAGTTGATTAATCACAAAAATATAATCAAGGTAATGTAAATGCAACAAATTCTGGGTAGATGCAAATGTCTCACCCCTGATTGACTTTATGTCACCAGAATTTGTTGTGTATTTATATTTCTTCACCATTATCAATGAGCTCTGACTCTGTAATGGTAAATTCGTTTACAAAACTAAATTTTTTAAGTTGGAGTTTCAGTTGGAACCAATAGATATATAACTATACTTATGAAAACATGACATTTCTTCGTTATACCAGAAGCAGATAGCTCTACCTAGGAAAACGTTAGATTTCTTCATTATATCGGAAGCAGATATATTACAGTTTCAATAGTTGAGTCAATGGCCCAAAGCAATGGGCTTTGTAAGTATCACGACCTCCAGGATGACAGCATCAGAGAAAATTTAGATGTTTGCAAACAAAGCGGAAAAAACAGAAGTGGGACCTTGATATGGTCGCATCACATGTGAAGAAACCTTCATGTCCGTGACTAAAGGCTCCTGAACAAGTGGTCGCCCTCTTTCCTCAACAAATTTTGTGGACGACAGGAAGTGAACATACTCGGATTTGTTGGAAAAATATGTTACACACATTCCTAGCTTAAAAAGCACTGCAAATTGAGATTTTTGTTTTAGGAAGTGGGGCAGGGAAGTTTTCGACACGGCCGTTGAACGTTCCACACTGACATGCTCCGAAGATTGATTTCGATGTTCGCATAACCAATATTGATGAAAGTTTCCGTTTCATGTTTGTTCTGGGTTGACTGTCTAAAGTAATCTGAGAGTGTTCTCGAGATGATGAAAAATTCTCCTTTTATCATTTTTTTTTTTATGAAGAGAGGACTCATCTTTAGGTAACCAACATAGGTGATATGCATATACTGCTATTATATATATCAGATATTTTTAATAGCACAGTCCAAAACACTCAAAGCGTAAGTTGAAGCAACGAAGGAAGAAACAAAGGTAGGAAGTAAAACAGCACAAAGGTGTGCAATGATTTGTCTATCCAAAAAACCACACCAGAAAGCAATCAAGTATATATATTCCTTTTGGTTGCTGAAAGGCAACACAGCAGATAACTTTTTTATTGCAAACCAATGAAGCTTGATTGCTCTTAAAAATCTTCTATGCCTTACATGGAAGAGTAGGGATGCTCTGCTCATTCCTGAAGAAATTCTCTGGATCAACTGCAGTCTTTACTTTCACCAACCTGTCAAAATTCGCATTGAAATACATAACCCCGTAAACCTTCCCTTGCTGGTAGTTGTCATTTCTCATAACACCAATATCAAGGTCCCTGTAGTTCAAAAATGCACTCCTGGGGTTCTGGGACACAAATGG